>OZ018335.1:102203133-102268133 GCA_963969495.1 Ceratothoa steindachneri | reverse complement strand
TATAACGCTAAACGGTGCCGCTCGTGGATCAGTCGAGGAAGTAGAATTTCTCAACAACCGAGGGAAGGAATTCATCCAAAAAGATCACATCGAGTTATTGGTGTGATATTGAAGGAATTTTCCATTACGAATTATTAGACAATACCCAAACAATTAATGCTAATCTCCAAACGCCACACTCCTTAGTCAACAGAAGGGCTGTCATCCTCTATCACGAAAATGACCGTCATCACAGAGTCTTGTAGGAGCTCGGTTGGGAAATATTGCTTCTCCTTTTGATTATCAATTATTGAAGGGATTACGGAACCATTTGGATGGCCTTAGTTTGGCATCAATGGAAGAGGTTGAAAATTAGCTAGATTTATTATTTGCAGCAAAAACAAAAGAATTTTACAAGCGTGGCATTTATAAGCTTGTTGACAGATAGAATGAAGTTCTACGGAGCAATGGAGGAAATGTTTAGGAATAAATATTTCCATAATCATATTTTTTTCATTCTTAATATATATCATAAAATCGGACATTACTTTTGTTCCCATCTGATATTTACCTCGCCATTTCTTTCAAATAAATAAAACCAAATCAAGATTGAGAACGAAAGCAGAATGGAGATTTTTTTTTTTCCAGAAGACATTCATACCTTCAAAATTCAACAGATTTCGGTCAAGAATATTATGATATCGCTTGAAGTTTTGAATACCATCAAGGTTTAACTTTTTAAAGGACCCTAATTAGAGAGAAAGATTAATGGTTAGACTTATCTCGACCTTCTTTCCTTTCCTGTCCCGGCTTATTTCTGAGCATGGATTAGATGATAGAATAGAACGTATAAAGATTTATAACTTAAGTTCTAATGGCTAGCCACTCAAAGGAAAGGTACGTCGGGGCTTCAATTGCAATCAGAAAAGGCATTAGATTTAAAGAAATACAGGACCTAGAGGAATCGTATTTGGCGGTAAATATCCCTATGACATATGACCTGGTGATTGCAGTCGGGTATCAACAGCCTAGGCGCCCGTATTTACCGATCCCCAACTTTATGCGGCTGTTTAGGAGAGAGGCCTCAACGATACTTGGAGATCTAAATGCCCGGTGCAGGGAGGCCGGCTATACGAGGTCCTTTAATGGAAATGGTAACTCACTGAGCCTCCTAATAGACAGAAGTTGTGCAAAGAGAAGGGCCAAACTTCTCCACATTTCATACAGCAAGATCATCGACCACACCGGACATTGTGCTAATAAATCGTAACTTTTCTCTTAACCATGTTACTCTCTCAGGCCCTTTCATACCATCAGATCATATAAGTATGATTACCCACGTCTCCACTTCTCCAATACAAGTGCAGATTCCCAAACGAAGATGCCTAGCAAGAGCTAACTGGGAATTATACCGTGAAAACCTGCGTCAAGTGCATATCGAAAATCTCAAGGATGCAACCTTTTTAAAGGACCCTAATTAGAGAGAAAGATTAATGGTTAGACTTATCTCGACCTTCTTTCCTTTCCTGTCCCGGCTTATTTCTGAGCATGGATTAGATGATAGAATAGAACGTATAAAGATTTATAACTTAAGTTCTAATGGCTAGCCACTCAAAGGAAAGGTACGTCGGGGCTTCAATTGCAATCAGAAAAGGCATTAGATTTAAAGAAATACAGGACCTAGAGGAATCGTATTTGGCGGTAAATATCCCTATGACATATGACCTGGTGATTGCAGTCGGGTATCAACAGCCTAGGCGCCCGTATTTACCGATCCCCAACTTTATGCGGCTGTTTAGGAGAGAGGCCTCAACGATACTTGGAGATCTAAATGCCCGGTGCAGGGAGGCCGGCTATACGAGGTCCTTTAATGGAAATGGTAACTCACTGAGCCTCCTAATAGACAGAAGTTGTGCAAAGAGAAGGGCCAAACTTCTCCACATTTCATACAGCAAGATCATCGACCACACCGGACATTGTGCTAATAAATCGTAACTTTTCTCTTAACCATGTTACTCTCTCAGGCCCTTTCATACCATCAGATCATATAAGTATGATTACCCACGTCTCCACTTCTCCAATACAAGTGCAGATTCCCAAACGAAGATGCCTAGCAAGAGCTAACTGGGAATTATACCGTGAAAACCTGCGTCAAGTGCATATCGAAAATCTCAAGGATGCAACCTTTTTAAAGGACCCTAATTAGAGAGAAAGATTAATGGTTAGACTTATCTCGACCTTCTTTCCTTTCCTGTCCCGGCTTATTTCTGAGCATGGATTAGATGATAGAATAGAACGTATAAAGATTTATAACTTAAGTTCTAATGGCTAGCCACTCAAAGGAAAGGTACGTCGGGGCTTCAATTGCAATCAGAAAAGGCATTAGATTTAAAGAAATACAGGACCTAGAGGAATCGTATTTGGCGGTAAATATCCCTATGACATATGACCTGGTGATTGCAGTCGGGTATCAACAGCCTAGGCGCCCGTATTTACCGATCCCCAACTTTATGCGGCTGTTTAGGAGAGAGGCCTCAACGATACTTGGAGATCTAAATGCCCGGTGCAGGGAGGCCGGCTATACGAGGTCCTTTAATGGAAATGGTAACTCACTGAGCCTCCTAATAGACAGAAGTTGTGCAAAGAGAAGGGCCAAACTTCTCCACATTTCATACAGCAAGATCATCGACCACACCGGACATTGTGCTAATAAATCGTAACTTTTCTCTTAACCATGTTACTCTCTCAGGCCCTTTCATACCATCAGATCATATAAGTATGATTACCCACGTCTCCACTTCTCCAATACAAGTGCAGATTCCCAAACGAAGATGCCTAGCAAGAGCTAACTGGGAATTATACCGTGAAAACCTGCGTCAAGTGCATATCGAAAATCTCAAGGATGCAACCTTAGAAGAGATCGACGAGAAACTATTTTCTCCTCGAAAATCTTGGAAGCTGACCGCCTGGCTATCCCCTGGACGGATCATAAAATTCTCCCTTCTCCAAGATGGGATGAAAATATACAGCAGAAAATGGATCAGCTGGAGGCAGTTGTCTTCTTCATAGATATGCATGGTAACACGGCACAACGGTACCAAGAGCTGCGCGAGTTGAGAAACGAGATAAGGCAACTCATACTTGAGAAGAAGAGAGGCCAGTGGGATGAAATCATTGCTAAAATCGACGCAGAAGGGGACCTCAAAAAGTTTTGGTGTCAAATAAAGAAACTGAGAGGTACTTCTCCTAGAAACAACAACACCATTAGAGTAAACGGCATAGAATATACTGAAGACCGTGATATTGAGAGAATTTAGACAATATTGGCAAAACCGCTTTTGCATTATCGATGAGGACAATGAGTTATTTGATGAGAGGTATGAAGAAGATGTTCTACTTAGATTGCAGAACCTAGGTGACGACCTCACTCCACATCACTTCGTGGACAGATCCCGCGTTGCAAGAGATGAAGGTAGACCATTCACGCATGAAGAATATGAGTGGGCCCTCAAAAGCTTTAAGCAAAAAGCACCGGGCATAACAGGCATCACTAAAATGCACATGCTGAATGCCCCCAATAACATTAACGAAGGTCTACTGGAGATATTTAATGCCTGCCTCAATGCTGGATATTTCCCGGACCAATTCAAAAAAGCCCGTATGATCTTTATTTTGAAACCTGGCAAACCGAAGAAGGAAATCAGAAGCTATAGGCCCATCTCCTTGTTGGAGTTTATGGGCAAATTACTCGAAAAACTTCTCAACACCAGACTAAGGACCTTCCTGGAAACCCATAACTTATACAACTCTCAACAACATGGATTCAGAAGGAAATTAGGTACGGAAACGGCTCTGGCATTAATTACGGAAAGAATAGCGATTGGAAAAGCGACGAATGGTAATGTCGATGTCTTACTTCGCGACGTGGCCTCGGCATTCGACAAGGTATAGCGACCGGGTCTTAAAAGCAAACTAGATGGAAACTTAACCAGGATTTTATGCGACTATCTGGAGGAAAGAGAAGCAGTGATGAAGATAAATGGTACGTAAGGGATATCCTTTAGTCTCGAGGTTGAGGTGCCTCAAGGGGGCTGCCTCAGTCCCACCCTGTATTCAGTGTATACTGGGGATTAACCACATCCTGTTCAAGACCTTACCCAGTATGTACAACTAGCAGATGGTATCACTTAAATCGTTACCAGCATTTACAAAAATCGTAATGACATCGCTAACAGGACAGGAAGGGAATTGTTAATGTTAACAACTTCGAAAGAAGAAATAAGATAAAAACGAATGTCTAAAAGTTCAGAGTGATACCAGTTGGCCGTCGGAAAACATCGGACGTGCTAGTGCAGGATGAGCTCTATGAGTACTCAAGAGAAGGCCAAGTTCTAGGCTTGAAATTAACATCGAATGGGTACAGGGCCTATTACCTACAAAAGATCGCCGTTGCTGCGAAAACGCTACAGAGTCTCTATCGCTTTAGACATCTCTGGGCGAGCAACAAAAGGAAACTATCTGTTGTTGGTTAGACCACTTCTCTTGTACCCGGCTATACCCCTTAATACCCTGAGTAAAACAGTTATTAAAAAAGCTCAAAATATCCAAAATAAGGCAATAAGATTTATTACCAACTTGTCACTGCTTGACTACATTCCTACTAGATTATTACATGAAGCGACGGACATCGAGCCATTAAACATTACCCTAAATAGACGATGACAAAACATTTGGCAGAAAGTCTATGATAATATGCGAGAAGAGGTGCTGAACCCAATTAGACTACCTGATTTAGACATACAGAACTTAAGGTTCAGGCAAGCTTTTAAAAGCAGACAAATAATAGCTAGACAAGTAATCCAACCGATTTATTGAGAAACTACCAGAAGATTTATCCTATTTCAATTCACATTGACAATTCAATATTAAACGATAGATAAAGAAAACCAAACTGATTTATTTCACGTAAATAAAGATAACAAATTGATCATAAATGATCCTAAGTGGACAGTTAAATAAGAGAAATAAATATAATAAACAAAAGTATAATATTAACTACAAGAT
Source organism: Ceratothoa steindachneri (assembly GCA_963969495.1). Taxonomy (NCBI): domain Eukaryota; kingdom Metazoa; phylum Arthropoda; class Malacostraca; order Isopoda; family Cymothoidae; genus Ceratothoa; species Ceratothoa steindachneri. The sequence goes on along the minus strand of OZ018335.1, from coordinate 102,263,090 downwards.
CCGAAGTGGACAACATAAAAAAAATAAATAAATAAATAAAATAAAAGATCCGAAGTGGACAATACATAGTGTCACAAACTGGGGTCAGGTGACATGCCCAGATTCTTTAACCCCAAAAATTTATAGCCAAGGATAGAAGATGCGTCGACTTAAAACGAAAAAACTATTTACAAATGTTTAAGAAATGAATCGACTGGAAAATGCCGATATATTCCAAGACTAAATTACAACTTTGATAGGTCGAGCTAAGGAATAGCTTTTTGGAACATATAAAAATATTTAGAGTATGGAAGACACAGGAACAAATATGTACACAAAATTACGCACGTATGATATTCCAATCTATGAGACCACGGAGAAAGAAGGTTGAGCCACAGAGGGAAGCACTCACCAGTAACGTAACTACAATGTATGAACGCGTACAAAAATAAAGGGGCACTCACGACCACCAATATCAGGCCTAGTATGGGCCACACAAAAACAAGGACACCACACACGGTTGTCCTACCAGAGATGCACGAGGGGCACAACACTCGCGGTAAACCCGCACTAAAATGCAAAAGGGGTAGAACTCTGCCGGTTGTCTTACACTAAGTCAATCAATCAGGATAACCCTAACTCGCAGTACCCCTAACTCGCGGTACCCCTAACTCGCGGTACCCCTAACTCGCGGTACCCCTAACTCGCGGTACCCCTAACTCGCCGTACCCCTAACTCGCCGTACCCCTAACTCGCCGTACCCCTATCTCGCGGTACCCCTAACTCGCGGTACCCCTAACTCGCAGTACCCCCAACTCGCAGTACCCCCAACTCGCGGTACCCCCAACTCGCGGTACCCCCAACTCGCGGTACCCCCAACTCGCGGTACCCCCAACTCGCGGTACCCCCAACTCGCGGTACCCCCAACTCGCGGTACACCTAACTCGCGGTACCCCTAACTCGCGGTACCCCTAACTCGCGGTACACCTAACTCGCAGTACACCTAACTCGCGGTACCCCTAACTCGCGGTACCCCTAACTCGCGGTACCCCTAACTCGCGGTACCCCTAACTCGCGGTACCCCTAACTCGCGATACCCCTAACTCGCGATACCCCTAACTCGCGGTCCCCCTCACTCGCGGTCCCCCTCACTCGCGGTACCCCTCACTCGCGGTACCCCTCACTCGCGGTACCCCTCACTCGCGGTACCTAAAACTCGCGGTACCCCTAACTCGCGGTACCCCTAACTCGCGGTCCCCCTAACTCGCGGTCCCCCTAACTCGCGGTCCCCCTAACTCACGGTCCCCCTAACTCGCGGGCCCCCTCACTCGCGGTACCCCTCACTCGTGGTACCCCTCACTCGAGGTACCCCTAACTCGAGGTACCCCTAACTCGAGGTACCCCTAACTCGCGGTACCCCTAACTCGGGGTACCCCTAACTCGCGGTACCCCTAACTCGCGGTAACCCTAACTCGCGGTAACCCTAACTCGCGGTACCCCTAACTCACGGTACCCCTAACTCGCGGTACCCCTAACTCGCGGTACCCCTAACTCGCGGTAACCCTAACCCACGGTAACCCTAACTCAGGGTAACCCTAACTCAGGGTAACCCTAACTCACGGTAACCCTAACTCACGGTAACCCTAACTCACGATAGCCTTAAATCAGGATGGCCTTAAATTACAATAGCCTTAAATAGCAATAGCCTAAATAGCAATAGCCTTCCGAGACGCACGAAACCGGAAAATAAATACACGAAATCCACTCTGTTCCCGAACACAACTTTTTTTCTCCAAGCACAAAAAAATGGTCTGTCTTCTGTGAAGAATGAAGTCCTCGACATTGAATTCCTCGGAACACTAACAAACACGGATCATTCAAAATCCCAATGCTACATCAACATACAATGAGAATTGTTAACTCCAGACATCAAATGCTTTCTTTCATGACAAAAACGCAATAATCTTAATCCAATTTAATATTCAATAAAATAATTAGGAGGGAAACTGGCCGATCAAAGCGAACGAAAATTCTAGATTTCCTTTGGATGACGTGTCAGCTTCAATTAAGCGAACGTAGGTCCCACGATATCACGTCACAGCTCTCGTCAGAAAATAAAGTCAAATTATCAGATATTACGTGTGTGACACATAGGTAAATATAACAAAATATCCGAAGCGGACACATATTAATATAAGTAAAGTCATCCAACCATCAAGAAGCCTACAAGAATTCAAAGGCTTGAATGCTGTAAAAAGAAACTAGCGATAATAACTACAGCTAATTAAGATAAAAACGACTGAGGTAGCCAGACAACCTGGCACAACTACTCTCTCTCTATTATACACCTCTTCTACCTATCCTCTCTACTCTTACACATTTTCTACCTTTTTTCATTGTTGATCGTTGATCGTTGGCAGCTTAACAAAGGACAGGCCAAACTTGTATAAGCAGTATACGTGCAAGGATGGGAGAAAAGACTGTTAGGGCTATGCCTTAGGTAGGTAAGCAGGGCCACTGACTCGCCGAAGGAATAAGCCAACACTTTTCATAAGTTGGATCATAAGCGCTCTAAAATTACTATTATTATAAATAGATTGTACATTTTGTAAATATAAGACTGAATTTTGATGTAGGGTTAGGTTTAAGTTAAGATAGTTTGCGACCAAAGTGCGAATGTGAAGACTACTATCGAAGTCATTGAGATAGAATCACCTAAAAGGCTCCAACTGTGTGTCTATAAAGCCGCGCAAAAACGAAACGAATTCAGAATAAGAGAGAAGACAAAGCAAGAAAAGAAGAGAAGTAAAATCCCTACCTATACTATGATCGCAAAGACTACAGCCGGACAGTACCAAGCTCTAAAACAAATGCAATTAATGTATTCTGCACGACATTGTAGGCCAGAAACTTATTCCAAAGAGCTAAATACTGACTTAAAAACAACGGTCTTAGCGAAATATGGTTTTCCGACTAGCTGCCCCCGGTTGAAGTTGTAAACATCCAATACCCAGTAGTCAAAGCAAGTCAACAAAAATGAGTGACGGATCAACCAGTAATAATGCTTGATCTAGAAGCTCAATAGCTTCCTATCACAGGTCAGAAAAGGTATCTACGGAATTCCAAGTAGAAGAAACCTTTGAAGCAGACGGATTCAATCTAAAAATATATGCGTCTGAACATAAACCATTCACCTAACACCACCTATTCAAATTCGTTGACAGGGTTGGATCAAATACTGATTTTTATAAAAATACAAATACAAAGACTGGTTAAAAAAATACAAATAAAAATATAAATACTCCTATTCCAGATTTCAAAAATACAAATAAAAATACTCTTAAAATTATACAAAAGATATAAACGGATACTTTTTATCGATCAAGTTTACATTTTACATATCCTAATTGCATTTTATCACCATTAATGCCTGCAAGGTTTCCGGGCCGAGTTTTGCTCGCTCAGGAGTGTAGAAACTGCCGGCCTTGCTAAACACCCTCTCAGATGGTGCTGACGTTGCACAGCACCCTAGAATATTCTTAGCAAAATGCTTCAAAATTTTGAAGCTTTTTGTATCACGCTAGTACATCAGTGGGTTGACATCAAAAGGCGAGAATACCTTCTAGGTATGTTTCAAGTTCTGCCATAACCACTGTAGTGTCGTTTGTTGATTCATTTGCCATCATTTGCCCAGCTGGAGGCATGTAGGCAAAACTAACGAGGTCTTTTTGCATTCACTCTAGTCTCGTCTTGATACATGCTCATGGAGACAAGAGGTCCGCTCTCTTGAATTACTTTCTTATTCAAGGACGATTGAGTTGACTTGGGAAGAATTAAGTCCACAATCCTCGAAACCTTTTCTTTTTGCATTTACTTACATGACATCCATGCCAGCTTAAGCCTGGAGTCGATGGGAGCTGTGGCATTGACATCAGGCCTAAAATGAAATGGATTCAACCTCTTCTTAATAGAAGACTGTAGTGCATTTGCAAAGTTAAAGCAGTAGATCGTTTTACTTTACGTGAATAGTTTGAGGCTGTGCTCAAGGCCAAATACAACTGGTGCAACGCAAGAAAGTGTAACCATGTTTCCTCCTTCCATTTGCGTCATCGCGTTTGGAACGGTTCCAAAACTTATACCACTTCTTTCAACACTGCTATTTCTATTCCTTTCAACTCTTCTACAGTTTGGTTTGATCCTAGGAGTCGAATAGCTGAGTTGACTCCGTCAGTTTCCTTGAGAACTGACTTAAGCATTGTCAGTTGAGAGTTCCATCTAGTAGCGTTGGCAGACTGCAGTGAAACCCCAATCTTTTCCAAGAATGGTGCTGCCACAGTAGATCGACGTATTGCAGCTACAATACTACAGTACTTGTGTATCACAGTTGCAATTGCAATGTTTTTGACCCAGGGATAATTGAAGGCATCTCGTATGCAGAGTTGTTGTTGTGTGTGTGTGCAAAACAACTGTACCGATCCGGTGGAAGAAGAGCAAGTACCTCATCCAGATCAAGTTCTTCTTCCAAAATATCAAGGCCAGTGGTCTCTTCATTTTCACCGCTACTTTCATTCCTTACTTTATTTCCATATAATCCTGGTAGACAGACATCGAATGCTCTCACCATAGACGAGGCATTGTCTGCAACTACCCTCCTCACCTTGCCACGAATTCCGAATTTAGTGACTATATCCTCATATGCTATAGCGATGTTCACAGCTGTATGCCCTTCTATAAACTGATCGTAAGCAATGACACGCGACTTTAGCTCCGATGATGAGTTGGTGAAGTGTACAGTGACCGCAAGAAATGATATTTTCCGATTCGTCCAGAGGTCCAATGTCAGGTACATACAATTGAGATGTTCGAATTCTATCAATTGCGACCTGATATCTTTCGCTCTCTGCAGAAGTAAACTGTTTCTAAGTGCGGTTGTGCTTGGAAACACAAAGCATAGTTCTGCTTCATGCAGAAGACTTCTAAAAGTCTTACTTTCAACAATACTCAAAGGCAATTAGTCACATGCGATGGAGTTTAAGAGTTTCTTCACTATAAACCGTTGTTTGATGTGATTAGCGTAAAGTTTTTCTCTTGTGCAGGTTTGATTCTGAAGAACGAGGTCATTTTAGGCTGTGAGTGTGACGCAGAGCTCTCACACTTCTTATTTTCCTCTGCAGCTCTCAAAGTCTCATATTCATCATACAGAACTTTGTGAACTCTTCTGAGATGGACAGCTTGGTTAGATGTTGCCTTCGTTGCTGCCGAATACGACTTTTTGCACTGCAAACAGTCGGCTATGAGATTCTTGTCAGTAGACTTGACATTGGCAGAATAAAACTTTGCCAGTGCAGCTGATAATTGAGGTATTTGTACGTCCTCCCGGAAATCCTCATCCCTGATTGAAGGGTCATCTGGTGAAACTACGTCTTCGTTATGCATCTGCAAAGTGAAAATTGAGAAGCAATTAAAGTTAACGTAATTATATATTGTAGATTCACATTTTATATATTTACTGTTTTTTTCATGCACCAATTTAATAGAAGGTTATATAATACATATGAGGTATATTCAAGTTAAATTTAAATTTGGGCTATATTTTAATTCCTATATTATTATAAATAAACATATATACTTCTTTTCTTTTACATTTACCTTATCATAAATCATATATCTGAGTACTAAAACAGAATGTTAAAAAGTAAAAAAAACAACAAAAAAATAAAATTGAAATATCACAGTAAAGAAACAAAAGTATAAAGTGTTTTTTAACAAATCTAAAAAAAATAAGAGCAATTTATAAAAAACCCATAAAACTTTAAGTGAAAAAAACCCAAAGTAAAAATAAAATAAAATCAACCAAAGAAATGAATGATAATAAAGTCGTTAAAACAAATACAAACCTGGTAGATTAAAAGTAACTTAAAAATATATACAAATATGTGTGAAAAGGTAAAAAAAGGATGGAGAAACCTGTTGATTATAAAATTTAACTAGTACTTTAAGTCATTATCCTTAAAATAAATTAAACCTAATAAAAGAGAAAAAAAGATAAATCAATGAGTTAACCGAAGAGAATACCTCTTTCAATAATTAATCATTTCGTTTACACACATAATATTAATATGTGTGCTATTATTATGATAATAAACCCACCGAAAAAAAGAGAGAGAGAGAGAGAGTGAGTGAGAGAGGGAGAGAGAGAGAGAGAGAGAGAGAGAGAGAGAGAGAGAGAGAGAGAGAGAGTGTTACAAGGAAAGAGAGTACCCTAGGAGACCTTACGGTCCATTCAAAGAGGGTACCTTTCGACTAGCAATCAAGCGGGCACATGGCTGCTCAATTGTTTTGCGTCCCTAAAAGGCCACTTTTCAAGACTTTGTCTAGTCTGGACTTGAACTGGTCAACAAATTCACTGTTGACAACTTCCACTGGAAGTGCTTTCCACTTACCACAGATACTCTAAGTGAAAAAAATTTCCACACAGATCCTGGTTGTAACGCTTCAGTTCAAGTTTGAAGCCGTGATTGGGCGTTCTATTGTCACTCAGTGTGAAAATATCCCGGTACTCAACATTTTGAACCTTCGAAGTATTTTGAAAACCTCGATGAGCTGACCACGCAGTCTACGTGTTTCCAGCGAGAACAGATTTAATTCCCTTAGTCTATCCTCATAACTTTTATGTCGGATAGAGGAAATCAGTTTGGTTGCCCTAGCTTGTACGCGTTCCAACCTTGCGATGTCCTTTCGAAACGAAGGACTCCAAAATTGTACGGCATACTCCAGGTGCGGCCGAACGAGGAAGTTGTACAGACAAAGTACTATCTCCTTGTTTCGGTATCCAAACTAGCACTTTATGTAGCCTAACATCCTTTGGGCATTCTTCTCTGCCTCGATGCACTGTTTCGAGAACTTGAGGTCGCTAGTGATAGTTACACCCAAGTCCTTCTCAGTGTCACTCGATTCAAGAGCAGTGCCCTTAAGGATATACTAAGATTGGGGGTTTCTGTGGCCGATATGCATTACAACTTTGCATTTCCCCAAGTTAAAAGGCATTTGCCATGGGTCCGACCACTCCCCAATCTTCCCAAGATCTTCCTGCAGGTGGGCAGTATTTCTATCCATGTCAACGTTCATACCAAGCTTGGTATCTTTGGCAAATTTGGAAATCTTGGCAACCATGTCACCGTCCATGTCGTTGACGTAAATAATGAATAGTAGTGGACCCAGGACAGAACCTTGAGGCACCTTGCTAGTAACGGGCACCCACTCAGAAGCTTGTCCATTCACCACCACCCGTTGCCATCTGCAACTTAGCCAGTTCTCGATCCAGCCGGCTACTTTTCCGTCTATGCCCAGCGCTCGCACTTTCCGGAGAAGGCGGCGGTGTGGTACCTTATCAAAGACTTTCTGAAAGTCTAGGTAGACCACATCCACCGCCTTGTCCCGATCGTGCTCACTGAACACGAAGTGGAAGAACTCCACAAGGTTCGTCAGGCATGACCATTGCCTTCGGAAGCCATTGCTGGGAACTCCTCAGTAGCAGGTTTGACTCTAAATACGACGTCATTTTGTCCACCATCATGCTTTCCATGAGTTTACCGACTATCGAAGTCAGACTGATAGGTCGGTAGTTTGACGGATGGCTGGGGTCTCCTTTATTGAAGATCGGAGTCACCTCCGCCTCACGCCAGTCTCTAGGAACGCATCCAGTCCGGATTGACATGCTAAAGATAGCGCACATATGTCGTGATACTTCATCGACACTTCCTTCAACACCTTGGATAGAAACCCGTCCGGTCAAGGAGACCTATTCGTCTTTAGGTCAGCGATCTTTTTCTTTATTTCTCCTTCGGTGAAGTCCATTGCCTCCAGCTTTTCCCCCGAGTAGGAATCCGTCGGCTGGGGAATGGGACCATACTCTTCAGTAAACACTGAAGAGACGTGGTCGTTGAGGAGGTTAGCATTTTTTGCATCTGAATGCTTCAATGTCCCCTCCTTATTCCTCAAAGGGCCAATCGTTCTACGGATTGGTTTACGGCTGTTCACATATCCAAAAAACTCCTTGGGATTCTCTTTACAGAGTCTCGCCACTCGGAGTTCCTCAGACCGCTTAGCCGCCCTTATGCTGGACTTCACTCTCCTGGCTAGCCTCCGGTATTCGTCAAAGTCACCCGAGATCTTCGATTGCCGTTACACATTTCTCTTCTCCCTAAGCAGTTGCCCGATTTCTCGATTAAACCACTTTGGTTGAACAGAGGACCGACGGGTGCATTTCAGAGGAATGAAACGCGATTGAAGACTCATGAATGTGGTTTTTAAACTGTTCCAAGAGTCTTCAACAGCCTCGCACTCTTCTAGCCTTGCGTCAGTCAGTCCTGCGCGTAGACCTGCAAAGTCTGCTCTTCTCAAATCGAGTTTCCTTGAATTACTATTTGCAGGATCTGCCTTGGGAACTTTGACTACAAATCTAATTATTCGGTGGTCGCTGCCACCGAGCTCTTCGCCAACAGAGAGGTCTTTAACGATGTCATCCTCAGAGGTGAAAACCAAGTCGAGGATATTGTCTCCTCTCGTTGGCTCTCTCACCCATTGAGTCAGAAACTCGTTGTTCATGAACTCCAGGAGTAGTGCGTTCTCGCCACAGGGTTTTCTGGTTTCTCAGTTAACTTGTGTGTTGAAATCTCCCATGACGATACACACTCTGTCTTCGACAAGTTCTCCTAGTAGCTGGTACAGATCTCTGTCCTTTTCAGCGAGTTGGTCAGGAGGTCTATAAAGCACCAGGGTCCTGTATTTGGCACGACCTATCTCTAGGTCAACACCTAGTAGTTCATGGTCGGATAAGATGTTGCAATCCGTCGAGTTAAGAGTATCCTTGACATACAACATCACACCACCACCCTCTCTGTCTGGCCTATCTTTCTGGAAGAGCTGGTAACCGAAAATCGTGAATTCACCTTCAAAATCTCGGCTTGAGGTTTTAATCCACGTCTCCGTTAGGCCACCATCTCAGGTTCCTCTGTTGCTACGAGGACACGGACCTCAAGAAACTTATTCCTGATTGACCTCGCGTTGAACAGAAGAACTTTGAGGGAGTCCCCCAGTGTAGGACTTCCTACGCTCTTCCGTTTCCCGGCTTCTTTTGTGTGGCAGTACCCCTCTTTGCCACATCTAAGAACGTCGTTCCAGGAGTGACACGGGCATATTGTCTTATGTCCGCCTTCACTCTGGGTTGGACGCTCCTCTGCGTCCGCTCTACGACATCCTGGATTAAGTTACAGAGTACAGCCTTTCCCTTGAATGAAAGGTGTACTCCGTCCCTTCGATTAAGGTCGTTTCGACCGTAAAAGGTGCGGTAAGGGTCCAGAAAGAAGACCCCTTTCGCCGTACAGCGGTCGGACAGGCGCTGGTTCAGGGTCACGTTCCTTGAGTGAGCTTTCCGGCTAGGACCTCTTCTTGGGAGCATCCCTACAACGACCTGTTTGAGAGTTCTCAATCCGCAGTCGTCCACGGCTCCCATGACCGTGTTGAGAATTTTCTCGCTTGGGCCTACTTTGCCTCCTCGGAGGTATAAGGCATTCCCACTCACCATCAGGGCAACGATTGAATTCTCGGAGATCTGAGATTTCTCATTCTCTACCCTGATGTGGTGGTTTCCCCGTCCTGGCTGTCAGCATACCTCTACACTAGTTTGAAGGCAGGCCGCTAGCAGGGGCTGCAAACCTTGTGCTTGGGAATCGCCCACAAGGGTAACCCTCGGACATTTCCGGGCAGAGGTTTGAGGCTTTCCTTGCGGAAGCGAACTCTCGGTTCCCTCTTTCTTCTCCATCTTGTTTTTCTTCTTATTTTTCTTATTCATCGTTTTCCCCCTATTTTCCTTTTTATATACTCTTCTGTTTTTATCTTTTCTTCGTCTGCTTCAACTTTCTGTTTTTCAGCTTCTACTTTATTTTCCTGTTTAAACTTTCTCTTCTTTCTGTTTTTTTCCTTTCCTTTTCTTTTTCTTTGAGGGTTTATCCGTAGCATGCGGACCTAGATCTGGGGGTAATACTGCAGATGCAGTGTTTAGTACAGGGCTTGACGTTAGCTCTGCTATTCTGACCTCTAGCCTGCGAATCAGTCCGGCGTGTTCTAATTCGAGGCTGTTTATTTTCTCCTCCAACTTCCTGGATCTTTCCTCGGAAGCCCTGCATGTTTCTTTTAGCTCCTTGATTTGGCCGTTTAAAATACAGTCAGTGCAGGAACTGGCCGGGTGGCATTTCGAAAAACACCCCTCCGGAAAGTCCACGCACCACTTATCTATTTGGCATATTGCGCACGTGTATTTTAGAGCTCCTGGTCCTTTCTTGCCGGTCATTTTGAACACTTTCTCTCTTTCAATACTCTGCGACCAATGATAAAAAGGGGGGTTGGTGAGTTCTCCCCACGTTAGTCACTCCCGCCTATTGATCGGAGTCGTTTCGGAGTCTTCCAGAAGAAAGAAAGAGAAAGAGTGTATCTTTAGACAGCACTATTCAAATAAAGACTGAATGAAAGTACGCCGTTCACGCGCCTTATAAACTCTACAGTTTTTGCGCCGAACATTCCTGAACGTTCGAGAATGTTCTAGAAAACTCTCACGCGTTCGCGTGACGCGCACACTCCGTGCGTACCAGATATAACCGGTTTTATAATATCTCGTAAATCATGGTTCTCTTTGACTCTCAGTCTCTCTCTCTCTCTCTCTGTGAGTTTGCATATCCTCTTCGAATGGCTTAGACTCGAAATAAAAATACAAATACAAAATACTTTTTCTTCTGAGTGCCATATTTTATACAAATACAAAATATTTTTTTCTCTGGATGCCAAAATCCAAATACCAATATAAATACAATTCAAATACAAATACAATTGTATTCGATCCATCCCTACTCCTTGACGGTATCAGACACGGATTACAGAAATATGAGTATGAAGCTTCAATTCACTAGAAATATCTGGAAATGGCACCACCTGCCGGCAGGATTAAGATCACCAGGGACATGTGCTTAATGCTACCTGGAGGAAGCTATAAAAAAGAATAAGAGCTGAAGAACAAAATCTCCTGGACTCAAAGGGAAGAAAAGAGCAAGACACCCACCCACTAAGTAAGTCCTAAGAGTAATACCAGTTTATAAATATGGCAAATAACCCTCAGTATGCGTACAATAGCCACGCATTGTACCAGGCAGACATGACAAATCCCCACGTTATTCTCATCAGGGAACAAAACGTTGACATTTACGTACAAAATATTAAATTATTTAACTACGAAGTTATCACAAATAAACATTGCGGATGTTTAATACGACGACGTAGCAATATGAATTCGCAATCACTATAGTTCGTGGAGATTCACGTCCTTGACGAACTGCACCTAGCGGTCAGGATCGAGATGAATGCAAGAGAGATTAACATATCAACGCTCCCAGGAGGAGCTACATGCCTCTTCACAACTTCCTGATAGTCTCCTGACTAAGCTCTTGTCATTAGAAACATTGCTGTCAGAATAGGTTCTGGATTCCCCCCGTACTGCGGTGTAAATTCAGCCACCAACCCCGATATAGTACTGGCTGGCCCCGACTTATACTACAACTACACTATTGAACGCGGACCTCTTAGACCAAGGGAGTACGAGATAATATGCTTATGCTTATCAATCGATCCGATACAAGTTAGGTGGCCTATAAGGAAAGAATAGGCTAGAGCCAATTGGGACAGCTATGCTGCCAAGCTACGAAGATTTACTCCAAGCAACCTGCACAACTCCACTCTGGAGGATATCAACGAGGAAGTAGACACGGCAATAAATGCACTTATCCATGCAGACAAAAACAACTAGAGTAGAGTATCGCACCTATCTCCACCACCGAAGAACACCGGAACTAGTATTAAATGAACTGTAAAAGAATCAGAGACCTAATCCTGGAACAGGGTCTAACGCCTAGCAGAATTAAACTTAGCACAACCGAGGAAAAACGCATCAGAAGGGACGAATTAAAAAAATAGGCTAGACGGTGAACGTAATCCAATGAAACTCTGAAAGGCAAGTAAATATCATGAAAAGGATCTCAAAAGCACACAACATTATTCTGCTTGAGAAAGGAGATAATATCATCGAAGATTCAGCGGAAAGGGAAAAAAAATTCCTAGAATATTGGAAGACAATATTCCAAATTTTTCCTAAAGAGAACGAAGATTTCTACAGAGAACATAAGGCTAGTTTAGTCTATTTCTTAACAAGCGTCAGCAAGAAAACACACTAGAACACACTAGAACAAAGACTTCTACAGAGAACACAAGGCTAGTTTAGTCTCGTTTTTTAACGAGCGTCAGCAAGAAAACACACTAGAACACACAGATTCGATGTACAACGTATTGAAGGCATGACTCTGGCTGAATTAAAAATCAAACTAACTAATATCAAACAAAGGGAACCAGGTGAAACGGAATAACGAAAGAGAATCTGATTAGAGCTCCGAAAAACATCAAAATGTGCTTCGTAATATTTTTTACGAGTCGATATCTGCAGCCTACTTACTTCCCAGATGCATTTAATGTCCGTAAAATGATATTTGCTCCCAGACCAGGTAAACCACCAACCTTGCCCAGAACTTCGAACTGATTTCTTTACTCGAAGTGGTTGCGAAAATATTCGAAAGAGCGTTAAACAACATATTAATCCTTCACCCGGAGAGCAATCACGGGATTAAAAAAAAACGCGACACCGTCACTGCCGTAGCCTTACTTGTAGAATTCTTAGCTAAAGCTAAACATAAGGGCAACTACGTCTGGCGGAGGGGCCCTAAATGCAAACTATAAGAACTTTATCCATGTTAACAAGAGACCTTTTTGACTATATCAGTAATATAACTGCTTTCATAATAATGATAGGACACAGTGGTCCCAGGCAGGACGTCTAAGTCTAACTCTGTACAACATTTATACTATGGGCATGCTTTACCCGGCAAATGAAACCTCGAAATACATACAATTCGCTGATGACGTAACTATCATCACTTGTTCATCATACAAATGTGCACCTACCTTGGCTCGGACGACTGCCATCGAGATAAGAAATGTAAATGAGTTGGAAAAAATGAAAGCTTCGTAAATATAAATAAATTCAAATCAAAGCCATACTAATCCGACGCATAAAGACGGCAGATATTGTGGTAGACGAGAATATTTGCAAGTAATATACAGAAGCCAACATGCTTGGATTAACCATAGCTTCCAGCGCTTACAAAAATCACACCCGGCAACATATAACAAACTCTGCCTAAATCTCTAGAAATTATACCATTTTAATGAGCTGAGAACCCTAAAAAAACTGAAGATTTACAATACGTTTGTAAAATCGGTGTAACTTTACCCTCTCCCTCCCCCAATCACATTAAAGGTAGCGAGCGAGCAAAGCAGCCATAATTAAGCTACAAACACAAGATGAGCAGATAGAGTAAGGCAGTCCGTACTCCATCAAATGATTAATTTGAACCCCGTTAACCGTTTACTCCATAAAAAAGTATGTGGAATATAGAGAAGAGAAAGAGAGAATAGACATTCCTCGCGAAACCAGAGAACTCAACAGAAGAAATTCTGTAGCGCGCGACCAACGTCGGAAGAGCATTCAGAACCGCTTTATGTACGAAAGAAGGTATACAGAATATAAGCTATATTCAGTAATAGTCAGTCATCATGTATTGTACCTAGTGGCCACAGATAAAGTTAACTGAAATTCGAATTAGTATATTACTCAAAAACAATTAGAGATTTTTTGAAAACTAACAAATTTATTTGTCCATTAATAACGAAACACATTTATCTATAGGTAATACAAATGTATTTTAAAAATTTTATAAGCACCGTTTCCCACCACATCTCCATTCTTTTCCAAGCATACTTGCGCCTTTGATCGCATTGATTGCACGACTCTTTCACCAAATGTATGTATAGCTGGCTTATGTTTTCATATAACGGCTCTGCTTGGTGGATGGCGATAAGGAAAACATTGCTCAAATAAATCTTTTACTTATTTAATTCTGCCATTCCTAATAAAGTTTGTCATAGCGAATACTCGTTGTTCTTTTTTTTTTTTAACGGAGACCACGAAAAACGCTTTAAGGACAACTCAAGAGAAAACCGCTGTCAAGGAAAACGGAAAGAAAACGACTTCAAGGGCTAACTCGTCTCAACTCATCAAGAAATCATCACGTCATCAAGAAGTAAGAAGAACTCATCCCGTCATCAAGAATTAAGAAGAAAACATCACTTTGATCAAGAATTTGGAAAGAATCATCACATGGCCGTTTAAAAGGAAGATACATCAAGAAAAAGAAGATCAAGAATTAACCCAGCCAACTTAAAGAAGAAAGAATCTCAGCCTACAAGAATACTATGAGTCAGATTATTAGAAGGCAATGTTTCGAGGGGCAACTTCAGGCAAGAAATAAATAAATATAAATATGCCCCCCCCCCTAACTAGTGACCCTCAAAAGGACGAACAATCTTCTGATCTTCGTTACAACTGCACCTGCTCTCCTACTAGAGTTTAAGAAAAAGTGCTGCTGGGAACCGAAGACCCGGGAAAGGATATTACTGATTAGCGTTGAAAACTTAGTTCGCTCTCCTCAATCCCACTTAATTAGCTCCACTCATCCCGCATACTCGAAGGCCGGGGAGGGAGAGCTACTAGTAATCCTCAATTAAGAAATCCAATACTAGTCTCTCCTCAATCCTCAAATTCGCTCCGCGTTTTAGAAAGGGACCTGTGTAGGGGTGCGACGAAGATGCATAAGAGAAAAACTTTCTTCCAAAAAAGCGAGAATATAAATAGCCCATTAAATTACCAAATAAAAACGGACTTCGCCGTAGCGTAATGGTAGAGTGTTAGCCTCGGGATTCAAAAGACCCAAGATCGAGCCCCAAAGTCCACAATTTTTACAAAGAAAATTCTCGTAGAAAACGGAGACCGCGAAAAACGCTTTAAGGACAACTCAAGAGGAAAACCGCTGTCAAAGAAAACGGAAAGAAAACGACTTCAAGGGCTAACTCGTCTCAACTCATCAAGAAATCATCACGTCATCAAGAAGTAAGAAGAACTCATCCCGTCATCAAGAATTAAGAAGAAAACATCACTTTGATCAAGAATTTGGAAGGAATCATCACATGGTCGTTAAAAAGGAAGATACATCAAGAAAAAGAAGATCAAGAATTAAACTAGCCAACTTAAAGAAGAAAGAATCTCAGCCCACAAGAATACCAAGAGCCAGATACATAGCAGTCAATGTTTGAAGGGGCACTTCAGTCAAGAAATAAAGTTATAAGAAAGAGCCCCCCCACCCATATAATATGGCTAGATTAAAGTCATTGAATAACAACTAAAAAATAAATAAAAATAAATTGGGTAGGATGACAATACTTAGAGTGATTACTTTTTAACCCTTCAACCTATTTCACTTGCCCACTTAATCTTGTTTTTTCTATACACTCAACTACCAACTTTTAACTTTTACTCTGACTTTTTTAGGACGTAAAGACGCAAAAGCAATATTTGGAAGAAAGATATGATAATTAGTTGCGTTAATCTTGGAAAAACAGAGAGAAAATTAGAACAAAGTATACAAAAATATGTGAAGAAGCATCCACTAAAGAATTTGGAGGTGTATAAATAGATTCAAAACAAAACTAGTAAAGGAAAGAATAAAAAAATCAAAGATTCAAGAAAATATATTGCAGAATGAGCAGAAAGTGAAAAATAAAATCAAAGAACTTTAGGAAAATGTATTAACATAAACACGGAGGAAAATGGAAATTTTGACATAGACTTTGAAAAACAAATATTAGATGAAGATACAAACACAATTAAGGGAACTGACGCCACCACAACAACAATATGAATAAAAAAACCATTAAGAATTTCCAACAAAGAGCTCAAGGAAGAGTATGCCTAAAATGAATTATATACGAGTAGATGTACCAAATAATGAAATAGAGATGATAATTATTTTATAATGACTACCTAAATACAGACTCCAGGAGGAGTATGCCTAAAATAAATTATATAGATGTACCAAATAACATAATAGAGAGGATAATAATTTTTTAAGGACTGCCTAAATACAGACTACTTTCCCCATGACCTAAAATCGTGAAAATAATTTCCGTCCCCACAGAAGGAAAACCTCCATATTAGGCGAGAAATTATCATTCCATTTCGCTGCTCGATTTTATCGGAAAGATTTTGAGAAAATTATTAACAACGGATTGGCTAAGCATTTTCAAGACAATAATCAACATAACTAGCGATCTGGATTAGGAGAAAACAGAGGCACTGAAATGACACTCAGTGTATTTATGGAGAAGATAGACAAATTAGAAAAGAGAAAAAGCGAATGTGGACATTTTCTGCAGAGACGCGATCAAGGCCTTCGAAAAGTATGGCAGATGGTTATGCAATCTAAAACACTAAAGCTAAGACTGAACAATAAGGTATAAATAATATTATGCGACTATATCATAGAAGGATATATTGTATATGCCTACATATATAGAAATGGGCAACCATCAAGGGAAAAAGTTCAAGCTTGAAGCCGGACTTCTCAAAGAAATTGTTCAAGCTCTCCTTCCAGCAATGAGAGCTGCCATAACATCCATTTCACAGATGATATAAGCCAAATAATCGTTTCTGCGTACAGGAACGATGATATGCAAGCTAGAATGATGGCAGAAAGGAATAGAAGGATAAACGAATTTAAAGATAGATGGATAATTAAAACAAACTAATATAAATTTAAAACAGTACAAATAGACCGAAATCTTAAAACAGACATCTAAGTAGACAGCAAAAGTTATAGGTATAATCCTGAATGCAAAGTGCTGGGATAAACCATAACTATTGCAGGTTACGAGAAACACGTAACGAAAAGAGCAAATAGAGGGTTAAGTAGGGTGCAAGTATTCTAGAATCTAGGAGCTCTCAAGAACAACAAAAAAGGAAATCTACCAAGTGACTCAATCTGCAATACTGCACCTAGCAAAGGCTATGCCTACTATTAAAAAACTATTAAAATTGCAAAGGATATAAATTAAGATAATATATATCATGATAAACTCAAAAACAAAAAAAATATACAAAGCAGCCAAACACCCACCCCTGATCAAAATAAAAGAGAAAATAGCATAGAAAGTCACTAAAAGGCTCAAAATAGCCTAACGGGATGGGCAAAGATTTTACTACATTTTTCCAATATTACGAAGATACGAGTAATTACAATGAGAGGAAGAGGAAATTGAAATATAGAAAAAAATAACAAAATTCGACCACATGAAATGAAAACCAAATAGACTACCAAAATGGATTACAATCAGCATGAAAATGACACCTAAATTAAGAAAATAAAGAAAAAAATATCTAAGAAGACAAAACAAATAGAGTGAATTTTACTAGGAAAAAGATTGAAAGAAAAATGTACATGAGAAACAGTGATAGTGTGGGGCCCATGTTGTAACATAGGTAGGCAGGCTTGTGTCACCTAAATTGAAGGATTTAATAGTACCAGCGAGGAACTCCACAAATGGACGCTAAGTGAATCTATCAAATCCTAAAAATGGCTATTTGTGTAAAGTAAGGAAATAATATGCTACATGTAATAAATAAAGAACCAAAGAGAATTGGAAAGAGAATATATATATAATATATATATATATATATATATATATATATATATATATATATATATATATATATATATATATATATATATATATATATATATATATGTATATCAAATTTTACATCTATCAAATAAATACAAAGCACGCGGTTCGTCTGAGTCACGCGGAAACACACAAACATAGGCGTGTTAAGAATAATTATCAGCAAAAAGGTCACAATGGGAGACTCAGGTCAAACGGGTGACCTTGACTCAACTCTAGTCACGACAAAGATGGGGAATCGAAGTAGGGGTGGGACGAGTGCGAAGGATTTAAATTCAAAAGAGTGAGTGCAGATGGCCGATATTAAACTAATGAATGCTGCGGCTAGGTGGCTTATGAAAAAGTTGGAACAAAATATACTTTAATATTTACACAGTTATACACAATAAATAGATAATGGCAATAAATACTAGATGAATACAGAAATCGAATTAACAGAGCTATTCAGTGCGAGCTCTACGGGAGGGGGGAGGAAAGGAGCCTCTGTACATGCACACATAGAGATGACTGGCAGGGTAGCCACAGATGATTTGTCTTAGCCTGTCTTGGGTTCAAGGCTTTGAGAGATCAAACGGGGGATCGGTTGGTTATTCGAGGTACGTTAACCACGGGGAGTTTCACTTTCGTCGGAGTATTGGAGCAGCACGCATCCAATTCCTTCGTCACTCGCATCCATCCGGATGCCAAAGGGTTTATAGGGATTAGGAAGACTCAAAATGGGGGCAGACGCTAGGTTGTCCTAGAGCTACTGGAACCTGGCAGTAGCTTCGTGATTCCATGAAAGGTGATCTGGGGATCTCTTCTAAAGGAGGGCACTTAAAGGGGCGGAAATAGATTCGAAGTTAGGGATTAATCTAGGGTAAAAAGAGGCCGATCCCAAGAATGACCTCAGCTGTTTCTTCGTTCGGGGAAGGGGCATCTCGACAATGGCTCTGACCTTTTCGTCCTGGGGATCCCATCTGATTTTTTCAGCGAACAGTCTCTTGAGTAGTAGGAACGATGTTATGCTCAAATTGATTGGAAAAACCGGGGATTTCTGTGATGACATCCTCAAATCAATTTTGCAACTGCTGCAGCTCACTCTTTTGAAGACGCGCTAGCCTGGGGTAGATATCCAGCATGGGAGATGATGATGCCGGGGGTCCAGGTAAAGTGTGAATAGGGTAATCAACATCTTGTTAAATGCATACTACTTGCACGACATTGAGGGGGTCAGCGGGATACACTTCTTCCAAGGGGACTCTTTATTGAGAGCCACAATATTGTTGAGACACGCACGGCTGTGATATTTCTTTAACATATTGATGTGAAAATCCAGTGGTCTTTTTACCTCTCGAACGCAAAGGGGCCAATCCACTCGATCAGGAGTTTGTTACTCTCCGTGAGAAGTATCAACACCACCTCTTCACCAGGCTTAAAACCTCTTTCGCTCGCCTTTAAATCGAAATAAGTTCGATACTTCTCCAAATTTACCTCAGCATTTTGGTACGTGATGTCGGCACATATCTCGAGGAGCTTTCGGAGGTCTAGGAGGTACGAATAGGAGGATTGGATTTCGCTAACCAGACGAGGATTGGTGAAAAGTTCCTTTAAAATAGTAAGGGGGCCTCGAAAACTACGGCCATACAGTAATTCAAAGGGGGCGAATACTAGGGTCCTATGGGGTATTTCACGACACTAAACAGTGCCACGAGTAAAGAGCAGTGCCATTCTCGGGGCTGATCTATACACAATTTTCGGAGGATTGTTTTCAATGTGCCATTTAGCTTTTCGCAAATTCCGTTTACGGCTGGGTGATATGGGGTGGTAAACAGAGTTTATACCATGAGGAGCTTGCCGACATACTCCATAAGCTCAGAGGTAAATTCTCTTCCTCGATCCGACAATACCTCTTTCGGAATTCCTACCCGAGAAAAAAGGGAAATGAGGGCTTCGGCGCACGAAACGCTAGGAATGCTCTGAAGGGAAACTGCCTCAGGAAAATGGGTAGCGAAGTCTACCAAAGTGAGGACGTAACTGTGTTCTTCACTAGACGGGGGATGAATAGGGTCAATAAGATGAATGGCTACACAAGAAAAAGGTTCCGAGATGATCGGGCTTTTATGAAGAAGGGCTGGCTTGACGTGCCCTTTTGCTGATGTCCTTTAGCAGGGAGCGCATGATTTGCAGTACTCTGCAATTTCTCTGGGCGCACCCTGCCAATAAAATACTTAAAAACCCTCTGAGCGGTTTTGTTATGACTAAAATGACCGGAGAATAAACTATCGTGAGAAATCTGGAGGACTTGGGGAACACACAAGGAGTGTGTTTCAGGTTCGGTTCCGTCGGAAAATTTACGATGTAACAGCTCATCCTTGACAAGGTATGAGATTCTCTTTCTATCACAAGAAAACTCTTGCTTTTGAGTCCTGGATTTCTCCCAAAGGAGAGGAGAGTTGCGCACCCCTTCTGGGCGCTGGCAAAATCCTCGTTCCGAAGGGTCTCCATATGCGGATCAACGGGCTTTCTAAAGTAACGGGTTCCTGGGAAGCATTGACGGCCTAGACACGGGTTACCACGGGTTGTGCTACCGGGTTACTTGTAACCTGGGTGCTCTGACCAATCAGTACAGAGCAAAACTTGATTGGGGCTGCTACCACTTCGACCCAACCATTCAAATACTCACATTCGATGTAGCATTTTACAATAGGAAAACGATTCGCTCGGCCGAGGTAATCATGGACCACAGCGAACACTCGGTGTTCAGGATCGACCTGGGGAAGTAAATTCTCGGATACCACGATGTATGTACACCCAGTGTCACGTACAAAGGTGGACACACGGCATCCGTTCACGGCTCCATTTTCAAATTTTAAACCACCGGGGGAGCTCTTATTAAAGATAAAATTTTACTTGGTGACCGGAGTTGTTGGTCGACGAGAGAGACGTAGTGGTATCTTGAAGAGACACAGGAGGAGCAGGTGGGTCACTAAATTTGTGTACCTGATGGGAGGACACGCTTCTAAATTGGGAATTTTGAGGACAGTTCGTGCGTACGTGACCTTCTATTCCACGCGTAAAAAATATTATCTGCCTTCTGAGGAATAACGACGCGGGGGGAGTGGTAATTACGGGCTTAATGTCCCTTGGTTCCGAAGGAGGGAGGTTCCTGGGTTTCGAGGGGCCTTGAACTTTCAGGAATTTAGGGGTAATTCTTGGAGGGGGACTGGAGTTATTAATCTTAAACTTGGGAGGAGACAGGGGAGGCTTCTGATTAACTTTGGGGTAAAAGTTATAGCTGCTTGCGTAAACATTAGTCTCTTTTAGGCATTCCTTGAACGTAGAGCAGCGCTTGTCCTTAACGAAGGCACGGATTTCGTGGGTCAGGGAAGCTAAGAATTGATCTATTAAGATGAAGTCCAGAAGGAACTCGTACTCTTGGGGAACTTTACATGCCTCTAACCAAAATTGAAGGTGTTTCTAGAGGGTATACCCAAATAGCTAAAGGTCTGACCAGAGCTCGTCTTTTCGTAACGGAAACGGGCACGATAGAAGTCATATTCACGGCAGCTAAGAGTTCAGACTTGAGGGTAGATTAGTCCACAGTGGAGTCTGAGGAAAGGGAAATGAATATGTCTTTCAACTGTGAGTTTAGGAGGAAGGAGGGGGGGGGGAGCAATTTGGCGACACCATCTACCTCAATGTCCCAATTGTTGATTTCAAAAATCTTCACGAAATGCGTAAGATATGATCCAAAATCTTCTCCTTCTTTAAAGACGGGTAAGCTTACTGACGGGGACTGTGGAGTTTTTGGTCCGGGAGTTAACTCACATTGACTCCAATTGATTACGGCTTAATTCCAGTACATGCTGCCTTATTCTCTCACGCTCTTACATTTATCGTTGTGCCCTTAGTTCTTGTTCCTTCGCTCTTCTCTATTCTCTTTCATTTCTCTCTTCTTCCTGAATATAAGTTAATAATTCTCGGCCCGAGAGACCCAACGACTCTCCTTGAGTCTTGAAACGGTCAAACGAAGAAGACAACTCGTTGGCTTACTTAGGGGAATGTAACACGCGAACGGGGCTATTGACGTAACGAAATTTCTCGGCAATATACGTGAAGCATTACTTTTCCTAAAAATAAATATTTAAAAATTATCCCACTAAAGGAACACTAAAATTCTTCTTACACGGTTAGGACGGGTTAATTAATCTTTCTAATCCAGCTGGGAATTAACTCAAATATTCTGGTAAATGGAATACACAAAAGCAAAGAACGGGTCCCAACTACTAATCTAAATTTTTAATAGTTAATAGACTAATGTTCCACTGATCTAGAACTAACTTGAACGTACTTCGGCAAAAGAGAAAAAAAAGAAACTTGAATAATGAGAGGGAACTACTAAAACTCAAGGGGGATGTAAATCAACTAAACTGCTTTATATGTAATAGACCCACACCTGACACCAGCGCATACAATCTCTGTTCATCCTACAATTTTATAGACAAAGAATTTCAGTACCTTAAATCTTTATTTATGCACAATGGTTTTCCTTTTTTTATTGTATAAGAGTCAATCCGCACATTTTTAAGTGGATTGTATCAACCAAGCCACCCTGAGATAACAGTGGCAAAAGATAAACATTATTTAATAATGCCAGAGCTGGGTATTCACAATTAAGTCCTTAGCCGAAAATTACACATATTGCTAAGGAAATACTTCTGTCAAATAAAATTTCAAATTGCCTTTGTCAACAAAATAAATATAAAATCTTTCTTTACAATTAAGGATCCGGTTCCAGAGAGTATTCGGAGTTCGATTATATACTTATTTAAATGTCCTAGGTGTTTCCAAGGCAAATATATTGGAAGCTCCGTGAGAACTCTGAAGGCAAGATTCTCTTCCCATATGGGTATAAGTAATAGAACCGGTAAGATACTTGAAACCAAAGAAAATTCATCGATAAGAGATCACGTAATAAAGTGTAAAAGTGATATTTTCCTAGAAAACTTTGAAATTCTGAATTCGCACAAATGCCCTATTACCCTTCGAATCTTAGAAACACTTTATATAAAATGGCTCTCCCCGAATTTAAATAATGATCTCTCGTCGGTTCTCCTCCTTGTTACTTGAATTCGTTTGGATGTGGGTTGCGGGGCGCAGTTTTGGTACTTTTGGGTCGGCTGGAGCACGTAACACGCTCGTTGGCAAGGTTTGTGATTTTGTATATTGGGTTTTGCCAATTTTTCCTTCAATTATTCGTTTAAAATTCATTTTAAAACAGTTTTATATAATCATTAGATTCATAAATCAAATCTCTCCTACCTTAATAGATTTTAGCAATTATACACTCGCTAACTAATTTAAATATTTAAAATCCTTCCCTAGTCTCTCTATTGTAAATTTGAGCCCCATTTCGAAATATTCCCTTTAACTCTAAATTTGCAATTCAAAGCTAATACTAGCTAGTAAAGTTCTAGATGTACATTTAGCAGTGTGCTCTCTTAACAGTGCAAAATATTTTGTTTTGTTTATTTGTATTTTAGGCCTAAGAAGATGACCGTATTGTGGTCGAAACGTCGCCGGTAAATAAAAAGGATGATGCCAGCTATTTTCCTCGCCTTGGGATTTCTGTTAAACATTAAATTTAGGCTCTCAAGAAGCAATCATCATCGATATATATATATATATATATATATATATATATATATATATATATATATATATATATATATATATATATATATATATATATATATATAATATGTCATGTTTCACCACTCTATACCATATACTACTTCTATATTATGTGAGGGGTGACTTAATCACCTACTACAACGGGAACCGATGAAGGACTGTTCACAAGGATTAATGACCGACTAGGAGGTCAAACTTGAGGCGTTGGGTTTCAAATCTTTAATAATCAAAGAGAGTGCATAAATGGTTGGCGAGATTTACTTGAATAAGAGGAGAGTATCGTTCAAGGTTAGTTAAAGATGAAACAACAAAAATATAATTTTATTTACAAATATCAAAATAAGAATAATAGTAGGAAAAAGGGAATTATATAAATTGAAATAATCTCTTGATAATTATTAATATGAGAGATTCTCAAATAGAGTTAATTGATTAATGTTACTAGGCTTAGATCAAAAGGGGAACTTGACAATACTAATAATGGAGGGGGTTTCAGTCTTACGGGTGTGTGACTTCGAGGATGGACCTCCTTCGATGAGGTGACTGGGGAACGATCCGATGAGGCACGTGGGGCACGATCTGGTGCTAATGATGCAGGTGAGGCACGATCTAAACCAACCTTCCGATGAAGATAGCTAATCTTCAATGATAACGTTCGACGGGAGATGTGGGAATTCTCGTAATTCCACTGGAAGAGGAAACTTCTTTTCCTCAAAGTTAATCGATGGAGATTTCATTCGGTTCGATTAAACGAAGGAAGACTGTTGTACAAATTCAAAGGCTTGCCGATCACAGAAGCTATCAATTGACTAGGGTAGAATCACAGCGGAGAAAGTCTGCTGGCTGATGAACGCTCACGGGACAAGAGATAAGGACGACCTTGAGGTGCGTGCTGGACTCTTCGAACTAGAGTAAACCCGAGTATTTGTATGCCCGATTCTGAGGGGAAAGTGTAAATTTAGAGAAAGGAGTCACAAGCTCCAGACATATTAATCCAGAGGTGGAGACGATTCATCATTTAGCAGCAAGGTGCGAAAAACAGCCTTTCTTCCTCACCTAGTCACCGAGGGGGGAGGGGGAGACACTTCGGACGAGTTCGCAGGATTGGGGAATATTTCCCCAATGCGCTCAGGAGTCGAAAGTTCGTGAATGTTCGAACAGGAAGGGACGTTGTCCATGACGGAATACAATCGGATGTGGTCTCCAATAAATTGGATGGGAGGGGGGAGTGAGAGGTTGTACTTTTACAGCAATAACATCATAACTATTCGTCTGATTATAACGAAATTTAAAATCCTTATGTTGTTTTACATTTCCTTTCGAATGATATAATTGCATAAGTCCTCCAAAGATTAGTCCAGGAATTATTAAAAGTTCTAAAGGTCGTAAGTTTATAAATCAGAATAGGTGAAAGCACGCGACTTTTTGGTCAGCATACCTTGTTAAGAATCCAGTTTTGCTTTATCTCGTGGATGAAGAGATGGAATTTTGAGATTTTCTCTGGTTCAGCTCTGTTTAGGACTTGGTTTTATGGAAAACTCAATTAAATCAGTGCTTTCTTAATCCAATTTTCTAAAGCGCAATCTCTGGTTTGATGTCCAAGTTTTATATATAGATACGAGCTGTAGCAATGATTTAAAAAAAAATTGGTGTACCTCTCATTGTCATTGATAGCGCCTTGGAAATGTAGCATAATGTAGGGAGTGAACCAAACTCTTACATAGATACACATTGTTTTAGTCTTGCGATGGTCATTTTTGAGTCTTGCGATGGTCATTTTTGAGCCTTGCGATGCTCATCTTTAGCCGCGGCGAAGCGACAGTCAAAGCGTCACTTTTTTTTCAAACGGAGTAAAGTTCAATTGTACCAATTTAGAGCCATGAAATGACCCATATGACCATGGAACATATAGTTATTCACCTTAGAGATTTCAAATCTGCCATCACATTTGGCACTGGGTGGCGCCATCTAGTGGCAGAAGCCTCATTTAGCCCTTCAAAGACACTTGTTAGTGATTTGAAACATGGGAAACCATCAATGCAATAACCATTTATCATCTTATCACAAAACGCCGTAGCTCATTAGAGGGACTTTCCCTCTTTTTGAATTTTGCGATATTTATGTTATTGTCTTGCAATACTCATTTTTGAGTCTTGCGATACTCGTTTTTGAGTCTTTGCGATGGTAATTTTTGAGTCTTGCGATGCTTATTTTTGAGTCTTCCATACTTATTTTTTAGTTTTGCGATATTCATTTTTTAATCTTGCGATGTTCATTTTTTAATCTTGTGAAG
Source organism: Ceratothoa steindachneri (assembly GCA_963969495.1). Taxonomy (NCBI): domain Eukaryota; kingdom Metazoa; phylum Arthropoda; class Malacostraca; order Isopoda; family Cymothoidae; genus Ceratothoa; species Ceratothoa steindachneri. Next base: position 102,237,412 of record OZ018335.1, on the reverse strand, counting down.
TCTATTTTTTCGTTTTGAAATACTGATTTTTAAGTCTTGCACTGCCCATTTTTTAGTTTTGCGCTGGTCATTTTTGAGTCTTGCTATGCTCTTTTTTGAGTCTAGAGATGCTCATATTTTTTGTTTTGCGACCCTCATTTTTTAATTTTACAATGCTCATTTTTTAGTTCTTTCCGTCTGTAGAGCTTCCGTATCCCACAAGCAGTTAGTATTATCCAATCCCTATGAAGAAGAAACGTATAAGATTATAAGAAAAAAAGAACATAAGATCCACTCAAGGAAAGTCTCATTTAATAGATATTTAAAACTTATTGAGACCTGCAGATTTATTTTTTTTTTTATAATTTTAGGAGCCTATCTGGCGACAGCCTGATTGGGCATAAGTCTCCGTACTCACGAAGGAAGAGGTATAATAAACCTGCATGAACAAGTTCCTATAAATCGCACACATTCAAAAGTATGAACTTGGACCTATTGCGGGGAGACTATAAACAAGATATAAAGAAACCTACAGACCCAGACGTCCCATTAAGATAGATGCATTCAGGTAATCAGAGCCATTCTTTTTAACATCTGAGGCCATTCCTTGTATATGAGTTTCTATTCACACCCTTTTCCATGGTCAGATCTATTCATTTTTCTCTCGAAGTTTTCATTTCGGTTTTCACGCGTTGGCTTCTCTCAAGGTATTTAATAACATTTATTTTACACTATTTCGTCTTAGGGGTACCCTTATACTACCGGTTGGAAGGCTGGTCCAAATTATTAATGTCACGATTGCTTCATGAATCGTTCGGTTTTCTTCTCTTTTCTTCCCTATTGATTTGTTAAATTGTGCCGATGCATCTTGGTTATAAAAAAAATCAGACACTTTTTATTCAGAGATGAAAAGCATATGATTGCAAGACCCTTTGTAACCCACAAATTGTGAACCCATGAACATACTATTCATTCTTTTATATGGCACAGTCAGGACCATGGGCCTTCTCTGATTGCGAACGAAAGGCTTGGTTGAAGAGGTGCGTCTGTAAGGCATGCTTGAGGGCACAATTAGAAAGGAAAGATTGTTTTGAAGGAGGTAGATCATTCCACATTCTAATAGCAAATGTCGAGAAAGCAGGATCAACCATGAAGCACAGGCGACTGCGAGGAGCAAACAGTAAGAAGAAAAGCTAGATAATACGGCTCTCAAGATTCAGTGAGGAAGACAAATAGGCCGGTGTTGACAAAGTTTAAGATCTTATATGCAAGAAAGAGGACCTTCTTGCAGTTTATGGAGCCGAGTGGCTGCAGGAGAGAAAATTCCCAGCGCAGAAAAACACAAGTTATAGAGTTTTGGACAAGGTGAATGGGTCGAAGAGTGGAAGGATGTGATCCAGCGAGAAAAGAATTGCAGTGTAATGGAATGAAATAATTGCTATTTCTTAATCATCAAAAGCAATTTAGTAGTAATAGATATTTTGATCTTGCAATAAAATATTGGCACTGAATAATTTGTTTGAAAAATGCACGCCGTTCCTAATCAATATTATGACGTTCATTGTTATTAAGTCGTTAATTAAAATATCGAACTGAAGGTAATATTGAGTTTTATGAATCATGCGATGAATGCGGTTTTGTTCACTTCTTTCTCTACTGTACGAATGCGATGCTCTTGTGAGAAAGATCTGAGAAGTCTTTGCGATGCTCATTTTTTAGTCTTTTAGGTCTGTAGTGTTTCTGTACCTATTCTCACGAAATACTGCCCGCCTGCAAGATGATCTTGGGAAGATTGGGGAGTGGTCGGATACGTGGCAAATGCCTTTCAACTTAAATGAATGCAAAGTGATGCATATCGGCTACCGAAATCCACAATCACCCTATATCCTTAAGGGCACTGCTCTTGAATCCGCTGACACTGAGAACGACTTGGGTGTAACTATCACCAGTGACCTCAAGTTCTCGAAACAGTGTATTGAGGTAGAGAAGAAGGCCCAAAGGATGCTAGGCTATATTAAGCGCCAGTTTGGATATCGGAACCCGGAGATTGTACCGTGTCTGTACAACTCCCTCGTCCGACCGCACCAGAAGTATGCTGACAATTTTGGAGTCCTTCATTTCGAAAGGACATCGCGAGATTGGAACGCGTGCAAGCCAAGGCTACCAAACTGATTTCCTCTATCAGACATAAAAGTTATGAAGATAGATTAAGGGAATTAGATCTGTTCTCGTTGGAAACCCATAGAGTGTGTGGTCAGCTCATCGAAGTTTTCAAAATACTTCGAGGGTTCGAAGAACAAGAAATCACGGCTTCAAACTTGAGCTGAAGCGTTACAACCGCGATATGTGTGGGAAATTTTTCACATACAGTATCTGCGGTAACTGGAACGCACTTCCGATGGAGGTTGTCAACAGCAATTCTGTTGACCAGTTAAAGACAAGACTAGACAAAGTCTTGAAAAGTGACCGTTTAGGGAGGACGTAAGGGGATATGCCCGCTCGACTGCTAGTCCAAAGGCACCCTCATTGAATGGACCGTAAGGTCTTCTAGGCTACTTATTTTCCTTGTTACTCCTTGTTACTCATAATCAGATGGTACCAGCCAATCCCTGGGAGGAAGAAACCTATAAGATTATATATCAAAATAAAAACTGACCAGCGGATCCAGTCGAGGTTAGTCTTATTTAATAAATATTTAAACTTATAAAATAATCATCCAGATAGGTTTTGAACCCCTTCCGGTGGATAATTCCAACAATTGAAACCTCACTCACGAAGCTTTATTGTCTTATTCTTTCTAAATTTTGGCGAGTGCAGCTTCCATCTCTTAACTCTTATTCTGTTAGTAATGTCTAGGTAAAATATGGTTTTAAATTTAATCCATTCAGAATTTTAAAAAACTAGGAGAATTTGTCTTCATCAGCCTTTCCAACGAATTTAAATTCGATTTCTTCCTTCGATCTTGAATAATTGGCGCTTTTAAGTTAGGTATCAATTTGGTGACACGATGATGGACTCACCAACACTATTATTATATATAGTTTGTTCATATGGAAAACAAAATTGAACTGTATAATTATATTTACAAAAATATATGCAACTTCTCTGTGCTGCTTCGATACACGAGTATAAAACTTATCTTTGCTTACCATATCTCCGAGGTTCTTCTCTTCAGAAACCTTTTGCAATGTTCATTCAAACAAGATGTAATCAAATGTCGCTTTCTGGATCCAATATGTGGACAAATTTCTAATTTTCTGTTAAATTTTATTTGCCACTAAAGCTACTATCCAACTGATCTCTTATATTATTTTGAGTTTCATTCTGTCGCCATCATTAGTTGCTCTTTGTCCGAGCTTTGTCTCTTCTGAAAATTTAGATATAGTTTTAAGCGAATGTTAGTATATCAAAATATACGATAATATATAGGGTAGTTGGCCTTAAACTGTGTGATGATGCTCGAGAGACGGACTTTACAATTATACTCACACTTTTTAACAAAGTATGTGGCACAACTCCTATACATGGTATATAATTTATTCACTTGGGATCCATAAAAATTCTTAGACAATATTACATTAAATTTACGAATAATGCTATTTTATAAAATATTTTATATCTAATTGTTTTGAAATCACCCAACTAATTTTTGCTTGCTATGATTATATATGCAATATAATGGTATATACTGACGCCTCAGCCCAGTATTATTTGGTTATATTCATTTTAATATTACATGGTAGGCTCCTATGATGTTAGCGTTACATTTATCACAAAATATTTCCTCTCTAAGGGTTCTATTCAGCCTTCCAGTACAATGGGTAATTTGTGATTATTAGTTTACCAAGACTGACCCTCTAGTGTTTTGCTAACGTTACTAAATGAAACTTTTAGAAGAAATATATGTAGGTGCTGCAGGGTGATTTACTATTTGAGATTGAATACCATTCAGTTATCCATTGTTCTTTTACATTGCTCTCGAAAACAAACTTCACCAAAGACGATTATAAATTTCTTGAGTTAACCATATCTCCGACATACCAAGAATCATTCAGCAGTGTTTTTAATGCAATTCAACAATGTTGATTTGAATTTGTTTTAGTTATACTTGTTTACCATCGCCATCCTAATGAAACACTATCATAATTCTTTGTTTTCGTTCTGCATTCACCTCAGTGAGTTTCTTATGGATGCAATGGACAATAAATCTTTTTAATAAACGCTCTTGCGATACTGTTCAATAGTCTCGTGGAATCGGCGTGAAATATATTTCCTACTCTTTTAGAGTCGCATTTTTTATTCTTTAGTAGCTGATTTTGAACAGATTTGGAAGCAATTCCGATTTGTGCGCAGTACCTGATATTGCAAAAGTCCTGTTACACTCGTTACAACGCTCTCAATGAAGGACAAAATGATATTTTTGATGCAGTTAGACACGTTTTTATTGTTTTAACTTATAAATATGTATTTAAATTGTAGTATTAAGCAATGTGGCCACACTCTGCAGCGAACACACACTCCAAGCGATACCTGAAGGCCGCGCACAGGTTGCGGACGAAGTCCTTCCTCATGATGGTCCACACACAGCTGACAGAGGACTTCACCTCGTCAACGTTGCTTGGGCGGACCTTGCAGGCCTTACCCTCGACATGTGCCTAAACGCTGTAGGCGATGGGATTGAGGTCGGGCGACTGCGGCGGCCAAAGGTCCTTCGACCAGAAGTTCATGTTCAACCCCGACCACTCTTGCACGCTCTTGGCAATGTAAGCTGGGGCAATGTTCTGTTTAAAGGCATAGTCCGCCTTCGTAGTGATCTTTCCCACCCAGGGCGGGGCTTTCCTGGCCAAACTGTCCATGTAATTGGCTGCGCTGAGCTTGTAGTGGACCACGAACCACACCAAGGGCATCTTCTCGCTAGTCGAAGTCACGACGTTAAGCATCATCACGGAGGCTGGGTTCTTGGTCGTGGACACGTAGCAGACCTTGGATGCGTCCTGGCCGAAGCCTTTACGCGGTTGTTCTGCTTGTTGATAACTGGATCTATTGTGACGGGGTTTTCACCAGAAAAAAATGAGAATTCGATTGTCATGACTCTTCAAGTCGTTGAGAAGGCAATGACAGCGCTCCCGATGTTGTACTCGCATACGGTCGATGAGCAAAGGCCTATATACGCACCTCAAGCTCTTGCTGCCATCTTCTTTGACCCCCCTGGGCACCTTGGCCACTGAGATGTTCTTCCTTTTTTGCGAGAAGCAGTCATTTTGAGCTTCGGAGCACTTGAGGTGAGGTCTGTCTGAACGAAGCAGATCTTTGAGGTTTTCATCATTCTTAGGGCACTCGACGACTCTGTGGCGTCATTCGGCAGACGTTGAGCTACTTCACGATCTCGGACTTGTTGTGGACCTCGCGCAGGAGAAGAGAGATATCGATTCTTTTCACTTCCATCTAGAAACTCTGTACATAATGTGAAAGACGTTATAATGACACGTGCTGGAGAAGTAGAACTTTGCTTGACGGAACTTTATCGTTCACACAGGTACCCCTTTTAAAAGATAAAAAATACGGAGTTTAACAGAACTTTTGCAAAACCCAATATCTTATGGTGATCAAAATGTTCAGATATTTCTTTTTCCCTGAATGATTCTAAACTTTTTACAATTATAGGCTAAGACTGATTATTCTGTGATTGATTGTTAAAGATCAATTCCATCAGATTTTTAATTATTCCTTTAAAATATTTCAAATGACACTAGTATACCATGTTAGGTTAAAGTGATTTGTTTGCCTGACTTTTAGGCATATAAAACAATACTAGCTCTTCGTTATGGAACGTTGTTAGAGATTGTGTCTTTGTTGAAGTTGTCGATATGGCTGAACTTTTGGCAAACAAAAAGTGGCAACTGAAGCCGAATGAAAGAACTTAAAATCGGATCTCAGGATACTTTGAAGTGCCAGATTGCAAGTTGAAATAGGATTGACAATGAAGCCGCAAGATGAGTGTCATATGAATCCTATGAAGTCTTGGAATGGGCACGCACATAATAATGTACATGTAAGTATCTAAAAATATATAACATTTTATCATGTAAATAATATATATATATATATATATATATATATATATATATATATATATATATATATATATATATATATATATATATATATAACACTTTGCTATGTAAATAATAATAATATATAATATACAACATCTGATCATGTAAATAGTAATATATATTGTTCTTGTAAAGGTTATAAGGCAAAATGAATTCGAGAATCTTTCACATCCATACGCGCTCACACACTTACAAACTCACACACATATACAGTTACGCGCAGGCACACGCAGAAAGCCGGCTCGTTCATTATCTTTCGAACCATTTTCAGGTCGCCAAATTCTGAGACGGCGCAGTTTTACAAACAAACATTCAAGCAGGTGCAGTCACTGACACGGAGCGGAAACAGGAAATATGCGGACCTTTATTTACTATCACAAAGCAGCGAAACGCGAGCTCTTATTTCCTAATAATTATCTCAGCACCCTTCCCCCTCCTCCGATAACCAGACAGCCTCAGTCAAAGTTCTCTCTCTCTCTCTCTCTCTCTCTGCTCGTTAGTCTTTGTCTTGTTCGCAGGTGTTCAGTGTTGTGCGCTCGAATATAATTCCTAAAATTCTTTTTTGACATAATTTACTTATATTTAAAGCGATTTTTTCTTTTTTAAAATAGATTTGTTTCATTGTAACTACAATTAAATATTTGTGTGTGTGTGTGCGTGTATATAAATAAATACATAATCGACACTATCCGGCCGGGTTTTTTTTTTTTTTTTTTTTGCCGTCATCTCCTAAGCTCATCTTCAATAGACACCCAACTGTAAGTAATTTCTGAGTGTTAATAAATTATTTTATTTATCAATATTGTCTTCGAGTTATCCCTTTTTTCGTTTAAGTCTGTTCTTTCCTGTTGCTAACCGTCCTGTTACAGGCCGTTGACCAATCACAACAGAGCCTTTTTAATCCCTTAATCCACCTCGTGTTTCTGCCAGCGCCATTTTGCTTCATCTTTCTCTCTAAGCGAGTAATTTCCTAAAAATATTTCGTTCTAAAATCATAATTTATTTAGTATATATTCCCTATTTGTTAGTGATTTTTCAGGAATAAAGATAAGTTTTAGATACTAATTTTTCTATAATACAAGATATATCTCTTCAATTTAGTGAATTATAGATTTCCTTTCGGTTGATATTTAACGGTTGATAGACATTGGTTTTTAGCACGTCCTTTTTAAAATCGACCAGTCTGTAATAATAAATCTATTTTGCCATTAAAATTTGTAAGTAAGTGTACATATCATATTGTTTAGCAATTTTTTTTAATATAAAGTGAAGTTCTAAATACCAATTTTCCCTACCGTAGGATCAAGTGTTTAATTAACGTGTATTGAATCAAGCTTTAAACGGTGTGGTCAAGTAAAAGTGGACATAAGTGAAAGTGAAGAAAAGTGAGGTTATTATAAGAAAAAAGGATGCCCGGAGCCCTCAAATTAAAGCATTGTTGCTTTAAATGCAAGAATACACGTTGGATCATCGATTTTCAAGAACAATGCTTTGAGAATATCACGTCGAGAAGTGTATGCGAATTCTGCAAAATAAAAGAAAAATTTGATATCGAAAAGGCAAAATGGATGTCTGTAATAAGCTCTATGGAAAACCGCATCAATGCCCTCGAATTAAAGAACTGCGCTTGTCAAACAGAAGATGAAACCAGAATAGCTCGAGTAGATACTAAAATCGTGAAACTGGAACAAGAAGTCGCAATTCTCACTAACAAAATTGATACATCAAACATAAAAGACGAGGACAATTTCATCCAAGTCAGAAATAAGCGCCCATTCAAACCAATCATTCAGAAAAAAACAACAATCTTAACCAAAAATAGATATGATATATTGTCCTACGAAGAAGAGGAAGAAACGTATTTAGCTGGTGACTCAATAATTCGGAATCAAATCGATCACTTTGGAAGTTGGAACATCAAAAAGCGCAAATTCCGATGCTATCCAGGAATAAAGATTGAGCAATTAACAGAACAATTAAACAACTTTGAAATGAAAAGCAAAGAGAGTTAAATCATAACGAATGTTGGAAGCAACGATGTGTTCAACGGAAAAAACTATCAAGGTTCGGAAAGCATAATGAATGACTACAAGAAAATGATAAAAACAATCAAGACCCAAACGGATAATGCAATTGTTGTTGGGGTGCTACCAAGAATTTACGAGAGATACGAAAATCTAAGTCGAGCAATTGGGATAAATCATCGTCTAGAAGATCTTTGCAAGAAGGAGAATGTTAAATTTATTGACCCCTGGCTACTTTTCATCCACAACAAAGACTTGTTTTCTCAGGATGGCATCCATCTCTCCACAAAAGGTAAAATGAAATATGGAGAATTGCTACAAACTAACCTACGAAATTTAATGAAAAATAAAGCACCAAGTCAAGAACCACAGGGAAACGATCGAAGCCCCAATTCAGAAGAAATCAGTTAAACATATTAAAAACTCTATTCTTTAACGCAAGATCAATTAGAAACAAATTTACGGAGTTCAGAGCGCTGGTATTGACCAAAAAGTACGACATCATAGGAATAACTGAGACATGGATACATACAGAGTCACGTGATATTATTTCAGAATTCCAGTTAAAAGGATACAAGTTATTTTATAAAGATAGATTACAGAGAGAAGGTGGAGGTGTTCTTTTATATGTACGCGAAGATTTGCACCCTGTAGAATGTAACACTGACTCTGTTTTTGAAATGGTAACGGTTAAAATAAACCAAAAAAAAGAACATATATGTTATTTTAGTTTATAGGAGTCCACATCAGCTCCGGGAGACAGATGACCAATTTTATGAATACTTAACGAACATTTGTAAAGACAAGTTATCAGTGATCATTGGAGATTTTAATTGTGCTAAAATAAACTGGCCTAACAAAACTGCAGACTCAGAAGGACAGAGATTGATTAATTTTATTGAGGATAATTTCCTGACTCAGTGGGTGAAAGAACCAACAAGAGATGAAAACATATTGGATTTAGTGTTAACATCAGACGATGAATTGATTTCAAATTTAAATGTTGGAGACAGAAGAGGAAATAGTGATCATAACGCAGTAGATTTTGAAATAAATTTACCACGTGTCCTACAAAATGACACCACCGCTAAACTTAATTTCAAAAGGGCAAATTATGCTGAACTAAGAAAGAGTTTGAGCACTTTTATGATAAATAATGAAGAAATAAACGTAGCATGGCATGAATTTAAAAACAATCTTCTCAACAAACAGTTTCAATTCATACCACTGGCTGTTATTAAAGATAAATATGTTAATAAACCGAAATGGCTATCTCAAGAAATTATGAAACTCATTAGAAACAGAGATAAAACATATAAAAGGCTAAAATACAACCATAACATAGAAAACAGGAATCATTATTTGGAATTGAGAAGAAAAGTTAAAGCCGAGATTACAAGAGCAAAATGAAATGAAGAAATAAGAGCAGCTCAAAATTGCAAAAATAATCCTAAAGAGTTCTTTGCCTTAGTAAACAGCAGAAAACCCATAAAGAACAATATTGGCCCAATAAGAGATAAGTACAATAATTTGCAGTTCGATGATATTGGAATAGCAAACACTCTCAACGAATATTTTGTATCTGTTTTCACAAAAGAATGTAACTCGTATGACTATACAGAAACACGTGAAATGGCTAATATTATACCACTCGAATCGGTTCGATGCAGTGTCGACAACACAAAGAAACTAATAGAGAAGATGAATAAATTTAAATCCCCGGGACCGGATAAAATATACCCTAGAGTTTTAAAAGAAGTCATAAATCAAGTAGCAGAACATCTTACGCGAATTTTCAATTTATCCCTAGAGAGTGGAATTGTTCCTCAAGACTGGAAGATGGCAAATGTAACGCCAATATTTAAGAATGGATGTAAAGAGACTGCCAGCAATTTTCGCCCTATAAGTTTAACTTCCGTAGTTGGGAAACTCCTTGAAACTCACATTTCCAATACAATTGTAGACCATTTAGAAAAGAATAAACTCCTAAATGATTCTCAGCATGGCTTCAGGAGAAAGAGATCTTGCCTCACAAATTTACTAGAGTTTTTTCACTATATAAATACCTTGTACGACAATATAGATCGGTTGACATCTTGTATCTAGACTTCCGAAAGGCATTTGATAAAGTTTCGCATAAGAAGTTGATGTGTAAAGTAAGAGCCTTTGGAATTAAAGGCGAAATTGCAAAATGGATAGAAAATTGGCTTACGGATAGAAAACAGCGAGTAGTTATAAACGGACAAGCGTCAGAATGGGTTTCCGTTTGTAGTGGCGTCCCGCAAGGCTCTGTCCTTGGCCCGTTACTATTCATTATGTACGTTAATGATATAGATGATGGCCTACTATCGAAAATTTCTAAGTTTGCTAATGATTGTAAATTAGGAAAAGGGATAATTACTGAACAGGACGTTCAAGAATTTCAAAATGATATTGATAAAATAGTAAGATGGACGGAAAAATGGGAATTGCCCTTAAATCTTGAAAAGTGCAAAATAATGCATATTCGTTATAATAATCCAAGGAGAGAATACAAACTGTTCGACAATGAGATCAAAGAAACTGAAAATGAAAAAGACCTAGGTGTCTACATTACTAACGATCTAAAGTTTTCACCGCAGTGCATCGAAGTCGAAAAGAAAGCGCAAAGGATTCTTGCATATATAAAACGCCAAATCACTTTCAAAAATAAGATTACAATTCTGAATATGTACAATGCACTAGTAAGGCCACAATTAGAATATTGTTCCCAAGCCTGGTCTCCTTACTTAAGAAAAGATATTGAGAAGTTAGAAAAAGTACAAGCCAGAGCCACGAAATTGATTCCAGAACTAAGGAATTATAATTATGAAACAAGATTAGAAAGATTAAATTTATTCAGCCTTGAAACAAGAAGATTGAGAGGTCAATTAATAGAAATGTTTAAAATACTAAAAGGAATAGAAAATGTCGACTCTAATATTTGGTTTCAGTTTAGCACATCTACTACGCGATCAAACGGAATGAAAATAAAACCCAAGAATTTTCGCACAAATATATGTGGGAACTCATTTGCGTATAAAATTGTGAACAAGTGGAATCAATTACCAGAGGATGTAGTGAAATGTAATACAGTAGAAAATTTTAAAAAGAAATTAGACAAATTTTAAGAAATCTAACATAATATGTGACGTGACTAATAAGTTAAAATAAAATTTGTATGCTAATTTTAAGATTTACAAAATATTAATTGTATTTATTATAAAATATATTTATTGTATGCAATCATAATAAAATGCTTTTTGACATGAATATGTTGTAAATATTCCTTATAGCTCAGAATCATTAACCAAAGACAAAGAACGAGTTTATGTTCTAATATTGGACTAGAAAGCCTAATCTAAGTTGAATGTATATATATATATATATATATATATATATATATATATATATATATATATATATATATATTAGCATGTAAAATATTATATAGAATAAGTAAGTTATGAGAGAACAGCTAATTGACAAAAAAGAGTTAACTCTTGCATAATGTAGCACAAGTAGCATAATAAAAAGTTTGGATGTAGCAAATAAATACAAAAAAATAAGTACCTCCATTGAAATGGAACGAATGTTCTTTTGAGGTACTTACTATCCTTGTAACTCCTTGTAACACACACACTCTCTCTCTCTCTCTCTCTCTCTCTTTTCTCTCTCTCTCTCTCAGTCTTCTTTGATCCCTCCTCAAAGCTTGACGTGTTTTAAAGAGCGCTCGCCCAATCTTATTTAATTCAGAAGTGATCTACTCATAATTAGTGTTGTTTCTATTTGTTTCCATTTTTCATTTGTTCTTATCGTGTACCCATACTTTTGTTTCATTACCTTGTGACCTTATTTATCCCTCAGACTTAGTTATATACAGAACCTTTATTCTCCGAGTTTTGTGAAATTTTCAGATCATTTTGGCTTCTTTATTCATCCTCCCGTCTCCTGAAGAAAGCTAAGTTTTTGTTTTCCTTTTATTATTATTGTCATTATCATTAATATTATTTTTTGACTGGTTCTTATTCACATATTCTATCTTTCAATTCAGTTATTTTCATATCGCTGTATTTTCTTATAATTGACTTCACCCAAGGGAGATCTTGAAACGCTACTTTGACAGTTTTATTGTCTTTATCCGGCTTTTCGAAATTAGCAGGAAGCTCGGGATTTAACACATCCTCTCTTTCTCCTCTCCCTTTAATCCACTTTATATATATATATATATATATATATATATATATATATATATATATATATATATATATATATATATATATATATATATATATAAATATTTGTAAGTATATATATATATATATATATATATATATATATATATATATATATATATTTGTATACAGTAATCTAATTCGCACTTTGTTAACATGCCGGGGCCTGAACGTTTAAAAACTGTTTGTCCTAAATGCGATTGTACACGCTGGGTTATAGATTTTTAAAGAAGCGAGCTATGACGCCAAAACCGACTCATCTATATGCCTTTTTTGTGAGATTAGAAACGAACATAAAAGGGAAACAGACGAACTGAACGAAACTATATGCGCGCTTAGAAAGGAAATAGCCGAGCTTAGAACCCAACACCCTACAAATGCGCCCGTTACTCCTACCAGTGTTTCGCTAGAAGTATTTACTAACTTAGAAAAAAAGGTCTCTTCTTTGCAGGAGTTCATAGAAAGAAATGTTGCAGTTAATAATCCCAAGACTAAAACGACAAATGAAAACCAAATTACCACAAAAGGGAAGGGAGTACCATCTCAGCCAGCTAGCAGTAAAGTAAACATTCCTATCAATAAAAATAACTCTTTTCAGCAGGTAAAAAAAGGAGCAAGACCACAGCAAAAGATGTTTCTCTCGATTAAGACTCATAATTCTTTTCAAGCATTAGCAGATCGAAAGGAGGAATCAGAAGTCGAATGTGCAATTGTGGGGGATTCCATAATAAGGGGCCAACTTGACTCATTTTGCAGGTTAAATCCAACGAAAGGAAAAAGATTCTGTCTACCAGGTGCCTCCGTCGACGACATTACTAACTCGATTGACCCTCTCTTTCATGACGTAAAGAAGGAAACAGTCATGGTTGTACATGTGGGAACAAATAATGTGCTGACCACTCGATCGGAAGAACTACTCGACAAATACAAGAAGATGATTCGAGCTTTTAAATCTAAAACTAATAATTTCATCATTTCAGGAATTCTTCCGCGTAGTAAGGGCAGGGACAGTTTCTACAGTAGAGCCCACTATACTAATAATTGTCTTGAAACAATTTGCAGGAGTGAGAGTGTTGAATTTGTGAACCTTTGGGATGACTTCTATAACAAAAGTGAACTTTTTCTCCCAGACGGCCTTCACCTCAATAACATGGGCTCTACTCGGTTGTCGTGACTATTTACAGAAGCAATCGCAAATTTTCAGATACTACAGAGGTTCCGCGCGATAAAAGAATAAAAAACATTTCTTGTAAAAATTTGAGAAATTCTCTTAAAGCGACCCTATTTAACGCTAGATCACTCCGAAACAAATTTTCAGAATTCCAAACGTTGGTAGCATTAAATAAGTATGACATAATAGGCATTACTGAAACTTGGATACATAGTCATACGAGAGACTATATTAGTGAATATCATTTGCAAGGCTACAAATTATTTAGCAATGAATAGAATATATAAAGAAGGAGGTGGAGTTCTTTTGTATATAAATGAGGAGCTTCACCCTATTAACTGTAATATATACACAGATTTTGAATTAATAGGAGTAACATTAAATATAAAAAAGTGTTTGCATATCTTCTTAGTCTATAGAAAGCCCCACTGTTCATATGAAGCGGATCAAAGATTATATGAAACTCTGACGAACGTAAGTAAAGACAAATTCTGTCTCATTATTAGCGACTTTAATTGCCCCCAAATAAATTGGCTGACAAAGAACTCGGATTCGGAAGGCCAAAGATTACTAAATTTTATAAACGATAATTTGTTAACTCAGTGGGTCACCGAGCCAACAAGAGGAGGAAATATATTAGACTTAATTTTAACTTCGGATGACGAACTTATTTCAAGAGTTTACGTCGGCGACCAACTTAGCGGTAGTGACCATAATCAAATAGAATTTGAATTAAGCTTACCCCAAGTAAGGAATATACGTAGTATTACAAAATTTGACTTCCGAAAGGCAAATTTTAGAGGGTTAAGATATAGTCTCAGGAACTTTAATATAAACGGTACAGATATAAATGAAGTGTGGAACAAGTTTAGAGACAATCTTCTAAGGCAACAATCTCAATTCATTCCTTTAGCAATCACTAAATTAGGAAAAAAACAAAATCCCAAATGGTTAACAAGTGAAATAAAAAGAGACATCAATAAAAGAAAAAATGCTCATAAGATGTTTAAACTGAACAGTTCAGACACTAACAAGAAGAATTATTTCAATCTGAGGAGAAGGGTAAAAACCGAAATAAGGAGAGCAAAGCGTAACGAAGAAATGAGGGTGGCACTAAACTGTAAAAGAAACCCCAAAGAATTTTATGCCCTAGTTAATAGTAGAAAACCAATAAAAAAACAGTATTGGGCCAATCATGGACGGACACAATAAGTTACAAGTTAAAGATAAAGATATATCCACTGTACTAAACGAATATTTTGCATCTGTTTTTACCAACGACACTTCTAATCCAAATATCGAGCCTTACTGTGAGTACTCAGGAAATGGCACACTAGAAAATATTGAATGCACAGGGATTGATGTAGAAATAGCAATAGATAAAATAAAGAGATTCAAATCCCCCGGGCCTGACAAACTAGTGCCAAGAATAATAAAAGAATTAAAGGATGTTCTAGTGGATCAATTAACGTACATCTTCAATTTATCCCTTGAAGCTGGGGCTGTTCCTCAAGACTGGAAACTAGCTAATGTCACGCCAATATTCAAAAAAGGACGAAAAGATTTACCAAGTAATTATCGACCAATAAGCCTGACATCGGTGGTAGGCAAGATGCTAGAGCGTATTATTGCAGATAAAATAGTGAGCCATCTAGAAACAAACGAACTGCTATTCAACACGCAGCATGGATTTAGGAAGCATAGGTCCTGTCTTACCAATTTATTAGAGTTTTTACATTACATTAATAAAATTCATGATAGTGATAGATCTGTAGACATTTTGTAACTAGATTTTAAAAAGACCTTCGATAAAGTCCCACACAAGGAACTAATGTGTAAAGTCAGAGCCTTAGGAATACGTGGAAAATTAGCAAATTGGATTGAAGATTGGCTTAGCGATCGTAAGCAAAGAGTAGTGATTAATGGAGAAGAGTCCAATTGGAAAGCTGTAACTAGTGGAGTTCCCCAGGGATCGGTCTTGGGACCCTTGCTCTTCATTATATATGTGAATGACATAGACGTTGGAATAATTTCTAAAATCTCAAAATTCGCCGACGATTGTAAACTGGGTAAAAGCATAGTCACCAAGCAAGAGAGACTAGATTTTCAGAGTGACATTGATCACATAAGTGAATGGTCTAGGAAGTGGAAACTTCCCCTTAACCTGGAGAAATGTAAAGTAATGCACATTGGTCACAAAAATCCTAAGGCAGATTACAAACTCGAGAGCGAAACAATAACAGATTCAGAAATCGAAAAAGATCTCGGTATCTATGTCACAAACGATCTCAAGTTCACTCGACAGTGCGTCAATGTTAAAAAGAAAGCGCGGAAGATACTAGGTTATATAAAGAGTCAAATCACTTATAAAAGCGATACAACTGTAATCAACCTGTATAACGCCCTAGTGAGACCCCATTTGGAATACTGTGCGCAGGCTTGGTCACCCTCCTTCAGAAAAGACATTGAAAGATTAGAAAGAGTTCAGGCCACAGCTACTAAAATGATACCTTCGTTAAGAAATTATAGTTATGAAACACGAATAGACAAGCTAAACCTTTACAAGTTGGAAACTAGACGTGTACGAGGCCAGTTGATTCAAGTATATAAAATACTAAATAGAATTGATAATGTGGATTACTCAATCTGGTTCGAGTTCAACAGAAATGTAACAAGGAATAACAGTATGAAGCTAATCCCTCCAAAATACAAATTGAATGTATGCGGTAATTTCTTTTCGTATAAAATAGTAAATATTTGGAATCAGTTAACGGAAGAGGTCGTTTCGAGCCCCAGTGTCGAGGCGTTTAAAAGGAGGTTAGATAAAATCATAAATACGCTTACATACTAAAAACATAAGATTACACTGAAAATAATTAGATTAAGAATATTAAAAGAAAAATAATAATGTAGAAATGCATTTCTGCTTTCCTGTCGAAATTCCTGTTTGTGTACTTTTTTTCTAGCACAGCGGGTATCTTTTCATCTTTCATTGCCCGAAAGATCGAGTGGGAGAGGTGGAAGGGGAGAGCCTTGAACTTTACTATACTATTTCTATGACGAGTAGATTGAATATCAATATTAAATGAGTACCTCCTCGGTATGGACTAACTTAGTCTTCTGAGGTACTATCTTTCCTTGTAACTCCTTGTAACACTCTCTCTCTCTCTCTCCATAATGAGTTAGCAGAGTCACTTGCTCTCATTTTTAACAAATCTCTCGAGCATGGGGTCGTCCCTGATGATTGGAGGGAAGCTAACGTCACACCTATCTTTAAGAAGGGATGTAAAAACCAGGCCAGTAATTACAGACCCATTAGCTTAACCTCAATAGTTGGAAAGTTGCTCGAAACGATCATTAGAGACAAGCTAGTAGAGTTCCTCGAAAACAATAACCTTATACGTGATAGCCAGCATGGTTTTAGGTCTAAGAGATCGTGCTTAACAAACCTAATTGACTTTTACCATAACCTTTTCAACCTATATAACGATACTAAATCATTAGATATAATTTACCTAGATTTCAAAAAGGCATTTGACAAAATTCCCCATCAGAAACTCATGAACAAAGTGCGTACGCTAGGAATTAACGGTAATATATACGGATGGATTAGTAGCTGGTTAAAAAACAGGAAGCAGAGAGTGATAATAAATGGCGTGGAATCGGACTGGGTATCTGTTACCAGCGGTGTTCCCCAGGGATCAGTCCTGGGGCCTATTTTATTTACTATATACATCAATGACATAGACGTTGGAATAAATAATATCATATCTAAATTTGCAGATGACACGAAAATAGGTAACTCAGTATTATGCGAAGATGACAGGGCTAGCCTGCAAGCTGATATAAATAAAATTACCGAATGGTCTGAGAAATGGCAAATGCCATTTAATATCGACAAATGCCAAATTCTTCAGTGCGGAACAAAAAACAAAAAATACACCTATACAATGCAAGGCGGCTTAATAAACACAACCCCGCAGGTTAAAGATTTAGGAGTAATAATTACAGAAAACTTAAAAACATCAAACCAATGCGCAGCTGCTGCAAACAAAGCTAACACAGCACTAGGATTTATAAAAAGAAACTTTACTTAGAAAAGCGAGGAGATAATTATGCCACTATATAAAAGTATTGTCAGGCCCCATCTCGAATACGCTGTACAGTTCTGGGCCCCTTACTTAATAAAAGACATAGATAAATTAGAAGCTGTACAACACAGAGCGATAAAACTTATCCCGTCAGTACGTAACAAACCTTACCACGAGAGGCTAAAAAAACTCAATCTATTTTCCGTCAGGAAACGAAGACTAAGGGGGCAGCTTATAGAGTGCTTCAAAATACTTAAAGGATTTAACAACGTTAATGCCAATAACTTGTTCACACTGACAGGGGAGTGTCCCACCGGTGGACATGATTCAAAACTTCAGGGTAAAAGAGCCACTATGGATGTAATCAAAAACTTCTTCATTTACTCGATTATTAATGATTGGAATAATTTGCCAAACGCAGTAGTGGACAGCAGAACTATAGATTCATTTAAAATGAGATTAGACAAACACTTAACAAATATTGGAATTGTTTAGCATAAGCTACAAAATAAAATAATATTACAAAAATATAACTCTTTCAGGTTTATGTAAGTGGTTTTCATATTCATTTCATTTAATTACTATTCAATGCAAATTTCCGTCAGGTACTGTCTTCTTACACCTGCAAGGTAATTTTCCCAAATTATTTCATGTACGGCTTTTGCCGTAGGGAGTGGAGGGTGGGGAGAGCCTAAAACTTTTCTATCCTTTACTTCTACTATTCTATGTGTAAGTGGCAGTAGATTTAAGGCCAGACCACCTTAGTCTGGGCCGTAAGGCCCGTGTGATCTGTGTATCTATGTAACTCTATGTAACTCTCTCTCTCTCTCTCTCTCTCTCTCTCTCTCTCTTGCACACATGAACAAACTTTCTATTCTAGCAAGCTCCGCCCCAAACCGCATGATTGGTAAGCGGCGAGCCACAACCACATTTTCGGCATATTAAAAACCATCTTAAGTAGACTCAAAAGGTAGGAGGGCGATAAACAGTTAAATAATAGTGCAAATAGCCTAAAGTTAAAATAATTAAGTGATAAAAAGTGCGAAAATATTAAATAGTTAAATAATAGTGCGAATAGTTTAAAGTTAAAATAATTAATCAAAGTAACTAATTTAGTAAACGAATTAAATAGATAAATGTGACAATTAACAGACAACGAATATAAAATAAAATATTCAAGTGTTAACACAAATTAAACAAGTGAATTATAAAATTAAATTAGAATTACCAATCAGTATATAAATACAGTGAAGTAAATGTTAAATTTATGTATATGATAAAAACAGAATATGTACTGAGTGAATTCAGTAGTACATATCAAAAATAAAATTAAGTGAACCAGTATACTAAACTCAAATGACTATGTACAAAACATGTTAAACCTAAACAGTAATATATTAACCAATAATTAATTGCCAAAAATTAGTGTAAATATTAAAAACCCAACTAGTGGGTAGAATTAGTTTAAGAATTAAAACCCTATTAGTGGATAAAAATTAAACTATAAAGTATCAAAAAGCTGAGCTCCTGTGTTATATTTCTCCAGGATAAACCTCTTCATATATCTTTGCCTTCGACTAAATCTTTCCTCTCCTCAGCTAAATTTTTTTTACTTTTTTCAACACTTTTACTATATATTTGTTTGCATTGTTTAAATTTATTTATTTAATGTATAAAATACTTATACTCTTTCTAATAAATATACCATCATCGTCGGCGAAGAAATCTTGGTAAATACAGCTCCGACAGCATCTCACATCCGGCAAAGGAGGGAAAGTTTTGGGAAAAATTTCCCAAACGCCTCCAAAAACTTCCAAAAGAGATATAGTACTCATTTTTCATCACCACTCCCTATCATACTAACTTCATCTTTTTTCTAGCGGCCCCACTTAAGCAGATGACTGCCTAAGTCCCCGGCCCCGACCCCCTGCGTGAACGGCCGTCAGATGTGAGGGAATTCGCCATTCATGTTTCGTCCCAACTATGCCTAGCAGTTGCATTGGCATAATTGGGGGCATTGGAGGAAGCTGGTTTGAGGATTAGCTCACAGTAGGGAACCGTGTCAGAAATATTCCGGACAAGGGACGGACCGCAACCTTCGGTGCCCATTACAGCGAAGGCCCCTTCCAGGACCATGAGGGACATACAACCGTCTCTATGGTATGTTGGGGAGCGGTCGCGATTCAAAACCCTCGGGGGGGTGGCGTTGTCAATAAGTCCCCTATATAATCACACCCCTGAGAGGATCCCACCCGGACTCATCTCATCCATCTTTCATCATTCACCCAAAGGCAAATCCCTTTTTACATCCAGGCGGCGGTTTCTACGAGGGTGGGGGGGCCCTCTTCTCCTAAAAAGGAAAAACCAAACTTTTTTTTGGAAAAATAGCCACAATTCCCGCATAAACTAAAAAACGTAACAGAGAGTCCCGTATAAAGGAAAGCCAGTTTACCCAAGGAAAAGTGTGCGCCCCCTCTTTAAAAGAAGCCCGCCCGGAATAATGGCCGCACAGGATGCGCCAAGAGTCCCGCTTAGGTGTGTTAGCGGGCAAGCAAAACCGGACAAGGGTACTGTGTATAAGACTCTGTTCAGTAAGCTCAACGTGGGCGTACTCAGACTAATTGACACTCCAGTTGGTTATGTCGCTGTGTGCGAAGGAAGACGCTCACGAAGGAAGAAGGAGTAATGCACCTAATGGAGATAAATCTCCAACCAACCACGCCTCCCCCCAAATACAGGCGCACAGGAGCGTCGTGTGCCGAAGGCTGGACCCATGGGTAGGCCAGCACACAAAGGAGGAAATAAAGGAGGAAGTTGAGAAAAACCAGAAGTGGGCAAAGGTGGCTGAGATCATCAAGTTCCGAAATAAAAGGGACAACTCGGAATACTCCCACGTGTTCAAGGTTGTCTTCACAGACACGAAGATGGCGTCAAAGGACAAAGAGAGAGGTCTACTTCTCTTCAACGCCCAAATCGTTTGGGAGCAGGTCGTACGCGAGGAGTACATACCCGTGCAGATCTGCTTCAACTGCTATCGCCTGGAAAGTCATACCACTAAGGAATGTAAGGAGCAGGAGGCAACCTGCTCAAAGTGCAGCCAAAAAAAGCACGGCTGGCGCGAATGACTGGCGAAGGAGGAGAAGTGTCCGAACTGTGGCAAAAGGCATAGGGCGATGGCGATGTCATGCCCCCCCTCCCAAAAGGAGATTATCCGAAAAAAGACGGAAGCAAAGAGGGCGGAAGGTATAAGGAGGGCAAACACCTCCTATGCCCAAGCAACAAAATACACCCCCTCAGCACGTGCCTTGAAAAGCCAGCCCCCAAGAACATACGACAAAGTAGACAAGGATGACAAGGACGCCACAAAAATTCTTACGTGTATCCTCTATGCGGACGTAAGAAATCTGACCAGCCCAGGCTGCTTCGCCAGGGAAGTCAACACTATGCTGAGGAACAATAAACTCGCAGAAATGTGGTTCCCGGAGAACCCTTCTTCAGGGGATGTCCTCCAAGTTCAAATTGGCAACCAAAAAGAGGCCCCCGCGACACCCTTCCCACGGGAGACCGAGAAGAGAGAGGGTAACACCAGTGAGATAAAAAAGAAACACATCACACAGAGGTCTCCTAACAAAGACCCACGCCTAGCTGCAATACAAAAGAGGGAATAGAGTGCTAAGAGAGCAGCCAGATGTCTCCAGCAGGCTGAAGGAAATCTCCTAAGCTCGGCTTCCTCATCCGAGGACGAACGGGAGATATCTCAACCCACTAAAAACAGGAGTAGGAATTTGAAGGAAGTCAGGGAATTTGATGGAGAAGACCTCAACATCAAATTCTTCAGAACAGAAGACACTTCTTTTCCGAAAAGCCGCAAGGTGGGGGAAATCATTGAAGGAGTAAGAACAGGACTATTAAAATGGTCCTATGATTCCCCAGACAGTGAAGCACTGATAGTAGCGGCGTTCATGGAAGCTAGAATAAAAATATATAGGGACTCCTGCCTCGCCGTAAGCGAAGCAGAGTTCAAAAGAATTCGGAACGGGAGAATTACACACACCAAAAACCCCTAATGAAGACAAAACCAACACACACATACACTGCAGAACATAAACAAGGAGAACACCAACAACACACTAAAGATATTAACAATTAACGTTAACGGATGGGTAGGGAAACACATTCCTTACGGAACCATTTTTCGTAAAGTGGATCCCGACCTAATCCTCATCACAGAACATGGCGTTGACACAAACGTCAACAACATAAAAATACCCAATTACACAATATTCAGCAGAAACCACACGCAAGAACGGTACGATGGCGCTGCCATCGCGATCCGGAACAACCTTACATATAAAACAGGCCTAGATGAATCATTCGTGGCAGTAACAATACCTACCCTAGTTGGAGACCTGACCATAGCGGCGGCCTATCAACCACCGCGACGCGATTACCTGCCGATCCCTAATTTTTACAACCTCTTCGGGCGTGGGAAATTGACATTGCTTAGCGGTGATCTTAATGCCAGATGCCGTGCATCAGGCTACGGAAGCATCGATCAAAGGGGTAGAAACCTGGAGATGCTACTCGTAAGAGATAGACTCCAGAGGGCCAGGCCAGATTTCCTGACCTTCATAACACAACGTTCATCAACAAAGCCGGACATTGTGTTCACATCTAAAAACTTCCCCTTCAACATTGTCAATGAGCCCAGGCCAGTGGTTTCGAGCGACCACATCCCGATTCTCACTACCATCTCGCTAGCGCCAATACTCAAGCCCGTCATACTCGGGAAAAGTTACGCGAAAGCTGACTGGGAGCTATATAGAGAGATACTCAGTACATACCAACCAACTGATCTGGGAGACGCTAATCTCGAAGAAATTGATGAGGAGATCAACAAGATCACCGATCTCCTCATTTAAGCCGACGAGAGATGTGTTCCCAGAATCTCCTATAAAATGCTCCCACAGCGTGAGTGGACGGATGAGATGAGAGAAATCGCCCGAGAACATAGAGCAATCTATGATGAGATCGGCAGGACAGGTACCAATAGGAAAGGACGGCCAGAATGAGACATCTAAGCATGGAAATGAAAAACATCATATTAGAAAAACAAACAACGATATGGAATGACATCATTGGGAGGCTGGACAGGGAGAGTGACCTCGTAAAATTCTGGAATAACATCCGGAGAATTAGGGGATTACCTCACCGACCCAGAACCCAAGTCAAGGAAGGAGACGACATCATAGAGGACCCAGAAGTCTCTCGAAAGAAGATTTAGATCGCATTGGCAAACGATTTTCGCTATATCACCGGAGGAGAACGACGACTTTGACCAGGACTTCGAAGACCAACTGCTCGACGACCTCGGCACAATGATACATAGAACCCACCCCCATCCGCAAGTATCACAGGAAAGAGTGATGGCTGACCACGGATGCCCGATAACTGTAGAAGAGACCTTCAACACCATGAGGTCCTTCAAGCAGAGGGCTCCAGGCTGGTCTGGAATTACGAAAAATAACCTCGTAAATGCCCCAAATCAAATTATTTAGGGATTGGCAAACACGATGAATGCCGCCCTGAATACAGGCTACTTCCCGGATGGATACAAGAGGGCCAAAATCATCTTTATCCCAAAGGGAAACAAGCCTCCAGACCAGGTGGCAAGCTATCGCCCCATCTCTCTTCTTGAGATGCAGGGTAAAATCTTTGAAAATATTTTAGCTAACAGGCTACAAGCTCAACTGAGCTTGTTAGGAGCACACAACCCAAAACAACACGGGTTCCGCAAAAAAGGGGCACAGACACCGCCCTGGTGCTCCTAACTGAGAAAGTAGCATACACCCAAGCGAACAGGTTCTATGTAGACATTGTGTTGAGGGACGTGCAGAAGGCCTTCGACAAAGTCTGGCTGGAAGGACTTCAATACAAGATCCTGAACCTCCAGCTAGACCCAATCCTGGAAAGGATCCTCTGTGACTTCATCATGGAAAGATGGGCGTGTCTCATGATTGAAGGACACAGAGGCCCCGAATTCGAATTAAAGTCGGGCGTCCCTCAGGAAAGCTCCCTGAGTCCTCTGCTTTACTTGGTCTTCACCATCGACCTCCCAACTCCGGTGCACAGGGACACGATGTATCTGCAATACGCAGATGACGTCAAACAAATTGTCCCGTGCCCGGAGAGGAAAGCAAGGGCGCAGGCGGCCCGTACTATAGCGGAAATCAACAACATCAGCCGATTCGAGAGACGATGGAAAATCAGGACCAACAGGAACAAGTTCAAAATTGTCCCGTTGAACCGCGAGTTGACATGGCCCATCATCATAGATGGGAGGAGGTACGGCTACTCCGCTGAAGGCACCGTCCTGGGCCTCAAAATCACCGACCATGGATACTCGAGACACCACACGGAGAGGCGGAACCTAGCGAAGAGAGAAATCTCCAAGCTCTACAGGTTTAGAGATCTTAGCTCGGCTAACATCAGAAAATTATATATGATGTATGTCCGGGCTATGCTGATCTACCCCGCAGTGGTGCTCCAAGTGGCTAATAAAACCTCGATGAAAAGGATCCAGCGTATCCAGAACCCTGCCTCTCTGCTTATCAATAAAGTAAGAAGGCATGACCGAGTCAGGCAAAGCGTCCTGCATCGGAGGAAATGCTTGGAGCCGATCAATGTCGTCACCCAGAAACTGGGCAAGAAGATCTGGTCCACTCTAACGGACGATGTCATTCCAGATCTCCAGGGAGCAGGCGGCAGGTTGAACATACCTGTGTGGCTACGGGCGAAAGCCTCACGCAGAAGCCGATTCCCGAGCACAAAACTGTGTACACGTAACAATATAACTCCAATATACACATAAAAGCGTCACAACATATCACACCTAATCCCATACATTTACACACAAAAAATGAGACAACAGACAACACAAAATTGAATTGTCGTCAAATAAGCTATTAAAGGCTTGAATGCCAAAAACAACACTATTACACTAAAAGTAAAAAGACAGAAAAGAAGATACAAAATACAATAAGAAGAACACTACACACACATGAAGATAAAAAAACACACAAAATAACAAAACAAATAAAGGAAAAAGAAACCACACTATATCTTCCACTATACCATCTCTCTTCGAAAATTGAGTACATCATCATCAAAAGGTAGTCAGAGAAAATTTTTTTGTTTTGTCGTCATAGCTCGTACTAAGCAGAAGGCTACGTGGAGGTAAAGCTCCGCGTAATCAATTGGCCACAAAGGCAGTGTAAAAATCTTTGTGTAAAAAGTCGAGTGAAAAGGCAGACGCATACAAAGGCGGTCCGCAATAAGTGTTAATTTTATTCGTGCAAAAACTTTATTTACACATCCTCTTTCAAGAAACAGTTACTAGAAGAGGGGCCCCAACATGGGGGCAGCCCCTTAAGACTGCAAGAAGACCCGACTGCGGGACCATAGGAGGGCACCAAAACCGGAAAAAATGGAGGTGATACAAACCATTTCTAAAAAGATCGACGTGGTGCTGATCAGACTCATCGACACTTCCAATGGTTATGCAACCATTTGCAGCACAATGGGGGACGTCGAGAGGCTGGTCTCCGACGAGGCTCGAGCTCATCTGAAGAAGATTGTGCTTGAAGCAAGTGTACCACAGGAAATCCTGGCCCAACAAACGATCATTCTAACGAAACTGGACTTAATCTTCACAAAAAAATTCCTGTGAAGAAATTAAAAAAGAACTCGAAGCGAAACAAGAGTGGGCTTGCATCACAGCAGTGTACAAATTCGGTAAAGGAAAAGGCGTGGTAAAGATAGTATTCAGTACCATCAATATGGCAAACCGAGCCTAAAACGACGGGCTGCTTGGATTTTACCTGAAGGTCAGCCCTAAGCAAATTGTAAAAGAAGAATACATACAAATCGACTGCTGCTTCAAGTGCTATGCAGTCGAAAAACACGCCACTAAAGATTGCACAATTACCGACCCTGCATGCTCCAACTGCGCCAAAACCGGACACGGTTGGAAATAGTGTAGGGTAAGGGTGCAAAAATGTATAAATCGTTGGGGTGACCACAGGGCCCTGGCCATGAGGTGGCCAATTCGTAAAGAGGCGATCCGCAAAACAAGAGATAGGATAAAGGAAGAAAAAGAAGAGACAAAAAAAACAAGTACGCGGATACGGCAGCAAGAACTACCACTCCGACACGAACGAATACTACGAAGTTAGTCATGCCTAAGGAAGGGCAAGAAATCATGGCCATGGTCATGGTTGCCCACCTGGCAAACCTCACAAACCCCGGTACCTTCTCATCCCACCTCAACCTTCTTCTTGAGAAGAATGGTTGCAACAAAAAGGTTTGGTTTCCTGAAAACCCAGACTCGGCGGGCCTCTTTAATCTCGAGTTCATCGAAGAAGAAAAGAAGGCACCCTCAAGTAATGAGTTAAAGGAAACTGGAAAAGAAGAAGAATGGAAAATACAAACGCCTTCGGAAGAAGAAGAAGAGAAAAAAGGCGCAAAGAAGAAAAAGAAGACTCCAGAGAAAACACCGCAGAAGCAGCAATATTCTTCGGACGAGGAAGAGGAGGAGGACGAAAGGCATGAAGGGTTCCCCCTCACCGAGAAAAAAGAAATCCTCGAAAGAGGCCTCTTTTTCGACGGGAAAGACGTTGGTCTATGTGTCTTCGGCTCCCCCCTGTCCTCAACCCCCAAAGACGACCTGGAACTACTCATCATCGGCCTAGCTGCGGGTGAGTACAAATGGACGTACGAGGGACCATACTCTAGGAAAGAAGTGTCGGCTCTACTCTTAAAATCCCTAGTTTATATCAACCCTAGAGACGTACATAACGTAAATATGACGACATTTAAAGTCATAAGTAGTGGTCAAAAAACATCGCAAATTAAATAGTGAATACCGAAAAATGAGCCATCAAAGTGAATAATAATAGTAAGCAAATTAACTAAGCAAATTAGTGAAATAAATCTAATTCAATGAAAATTAATATAGTGAAAATAGTAAAGTAAATAAAATAAGTACAAATTAAGCAAAAGTAAATAAACAGTAAATTATAGACAGTGAAAGAAAATCTAGTTTTAACGTAAAGTAACGAACAATTAAAATGTTACTAAACTAATTTAGTGAAAACAAATAATGTAGTAAATAAAATAAGCAAAAATTATAAATTTATACAGTAATAATAAATTAAATTTTAATCGATTTAATGTAAAATTATATAAGCAAATTACAAAAACAGACTTAATAAGCATTAAAAGCTACTGTAAATTTAATGTGTAGTGAAATAAAATAATCTAACAAATTAAATGAACTATAATAAGTGTGTCGTAGAATGGACTCTCGACGATATACCATATATAACTATTCGTTGAGGGAACTTCTTTAATTATCTTTAGAGTGCGTGGATGTCTGGCTGGCCGATATTATGTATCTTCGATATGCTTAAGAAGTGGAACTGAGCTCAAGAATAATAATATTGCTATCATTAATAAAATAGAGTTGTATTAATAATAACTATCAACAACACACAAAACGGAAAATATTGACATAAACAGAGAATGGAAAGGGTCGTGGGAAATCGAGCTAATCCGAGGATTAAAAGATTTAAAAAGGTAGAACAAATATAAAGTTAAAGGGAGGGGATGGTTCGCTAAACCATTTAAAACACAGGATAGAGTTTACAAAAGGGTTAAATACTCAAAGGTAACGTTCGGCTTACGTAATTATACTTGTTGTGCAGAGGAAGGCGACGTGAAGGAATTTTCGGTCCGCTGGCGAGTTCCGCCTGAAGAGGGGGGGGGGGAATCAAATGATCCTGACGTGGCGTCTTGGGAATGAGAACCGTTTCTTGACGAAAGGCTTGAAGAACAATGGCTGTTCTACGTTGTTCTCTTCTAAACAACAAGAGGGGGGTGGGGTGAGAACCGTCTCTTGTCTACGGGCTCTAGAACAATCGCTGTTCTAATGTTGTTCTCTTCTGAACAACAAGGGGAAAGGGTGAGAACCGTTTTTGGCGAACGGGCTCAAACGAACAATGGCTGTTTTACGTTGACCTCTTCTGAACAACAATGGAGGGAGGGGGTGGGGTGGGTTGAGGACCGTTTCTTCTCAACGGGCTCGAATGAACAATGGCTGTTCTAATGTTGTTCTCTTTCTGAACAACAGGGGAAGGGTGAGAACCGTTTTTTGGCGAACGGGCTCAAACGAACAATGGCTGTTCTACGTTGTTCTCTTCTGAACAACAGGGGGGAGGGGGGGTGAGAACCGTTTCTTATCAACGGGCCTACAAGAACAATGGCTGTTCTAATGTTGTTCTCTTTCTGAACAACAGGGGAAGCCTTGTGGACTTGGCGTCACGAAAGGCTCGAACCTTGGCACTCAAGGGATATTGTCCTTCTTCTGGACAAGTGATGGTGAATCTCGAGGTCGAGGTCCCTTGGCGCACAAAGTGAGAGTGGGTCGTAGTGATGTTTCGCGACGAAAATCTGGATCTCCAATCTGAATCTTAGTGGTTAAGTTTCCATATAAATAGCCGGGATATCTCCTTGGCGTGGGGGACAATGGAGTGGGAGCTTCGAGGGAATGCACAGCCGAGCCTGAGAACAATGCCTTATCTGCCCATAAGCCTAACTCAATCTGGCGAGGTCAGCGCATGGGACGAACGGGGGAAGATAAACCTCCTTGTTTAAACATTGACTCAGGTGGCTGCGATAAGGCCCCAGGTTTCAAAGCGAAGATGCACGTGGGTAGCATCTTGGTTTTAAATAACATGTGATAGTGGTTGAAATTAACGTGGCCTCAACCCGTTCTATCACAAAGTGTACAATAACAGTAATTTTATGATTGTATAGTAAATTATCCTTAATCTCTCTATATTATTTGAATTTTAAATATAAAGTGAAATAAAATAAACTAAAATTAAATGAACAATAACAATTATATAATAACAGTAATCTTAAGAATGTATAGTATATTATCTTTAATCTTTGTATAGTATTTGAATTAACTTCGAAAAGTAAATTGATAACGATTTCCATCTTTCCGGGAAGCTATCTTTTCCTACTCCTACTCAGTGCTTTTACCTCCTCTGCTAAAATCTATTTTCACCACTATTTTCTATCATTATAACTACACGCAATGTATGTAATTACCTTTTTGTATTCATTTACTTAATAAACCGTTGAACCGTTGAAAAAAAGGTTTTCAGAGAGAAAGTAAAAAACAGAAAAGAACAATAAGACAATAGCCAATTTCGAGGAAGCGTAGACCCAAACATTAGTAGGCTTGCCTCAAATACCCGACATACGTTTAATCGAATTCATTGCGCCCAAGCCTACCGAGTTCTCCGTCCAATAAAGAGTCCTTTGAAATCCGTCTTCCAAGATTTCCTTTTCCTACGGGTAATCAACCGGTCCTCTTACGCAGCCTACATCAATAAAATCAAGCGAAAGGATTACATAGGGGAACAATTTTAATCACATTTTCTGGTGACTTAGATTTATCTGTCAATTTTTTTTAATTCGTTTTTTTCATGCTGATTTCAAATATATAATCCATTTTTACATACATGCTATAGTTATTCTGTAATTTCTATTTTCTCGTTTCCCCGAAAACTGCCCTCCGGACGGACCTCCAGAGGGTGCTTGTAGAAAGCAAATACTTCACAGTACATAGTAGTAAGATAAGTAATAAGTGTTATTGTGCAAAATATTGACATTATTGTTTCATTTTTTAGGTCTCATGTTAGAGTGATGGCTTCGTCAAGAGGAAATTGCGTTAATGATCCAGACGCCTTTTGCTACATATGTGGCTGTTACATGCTAATTCGTCAAAGGCGCAATATATCAAACTTTGTGATCCGCACTTATAAGGCCTATTTTGATGTTCCTCTTAACGATCAAGATAAGAAGTGGCCCCACATACTGTTTGCTATAGTTGTGTGGAACATCTTTGTGAGTGGACGAAAGGAAAGAGAAATGGTTTTCCTTTTGGAATCCTCATGGTGTGGCGAGAGCCAAAGGATCATGTATCGGACTGTTATTTCTGTCTGGTGAATACTAAAGGGATTGGCAAGAAAAATCGGCACAAGATCAACTACCCCAACATTCCCTCGGTGATCCGGCCAGTTCCTCATTCTGAGTCTTTAGCAGTTCCGATTTTCAGTGGATATGCTTCCTCCGAAGATGAAAATGATGTACCTGATATGGACGTCCACGGAATGGGTTCAGTCTGCAGATTCACCATTACATGCTGAACAGTCATTAGCAGCTCACTGTTTCAATAAAGAAAATTTGAATGACTTGATACGTGATTTGGCGCTCTCCAAGAAAGCTGCAGAACTTTTAGCCTCCAGGTTGAGTGAAAGACATATGCTTGACAGGTCAGTACGGGTATCATATTACCAAACATGGGAGAGTATGTACATTTGTTAAGTATTTCTCTGAGAACAAACAATTTGTATACTGCCACGATGTTTCTGGTCTGTTTACCGAGTTGGGACTTGGCACCTATAGTCCTGCGGAGTGAAGACGGTTTTTGGATACTCCAAGCGTAGCGTCAAGTGTGTCCTTTTGCATAATGGCACTGACTTTGGTGCAGTTCCTCTCGGTCACTCTGTCCATCTGCGAGAAACTCACGATGACATAAGAATGGTTATGGATTTATTTAAATACCATGAACACAATTGGATCATATGTGTAGACCTTAAGATGGTTAATTTGCTCCTTGGCCAGCAGAAGGGATATGCAAAGTTTCCATGCTATATCTGTATGTGGGAAAATCGAGCCCGTGACAAACACTGGCCCCCAAAAGATTGGCAAGTTTGGGAAACGTTGGAAGCAGGAATGCCAAACATTGCTAATGAGACAATCGTAAGTCAAGAGAAGATCGTTTTCCCTCCACTTCATCTCAAACTGGGGTTGATGAAGCAGTATGCAAAGGCGTTGAGCACTGACAATGATTGTTTTCAGTACATAGTATCGGCGTTTCCTGCTTTGTCATACGAAAAAATAAAAGCAGGAGTATTTGATGGTTCCCAAATCAGAAGACTTCTGAGTGATTCTAGATTCATGAACACCATGAATGAAAAAGAGAAGGCAGCCTGAGTCTTATTTTCTGCCGTTGTTCGTAACTTCTTTGGAAGCAAAAAAGCGCATAACTACGAGGATCTGGTTACTAATATGCTTTTAGCATATCGTGATCTGGGATGCAACATAAGTGTGAAGCTGCATTTTCCGATTCCCTGAGAATCTGGGAGCCGTGAGCGACGAACAAGGGGGATCGCTTCCATCAGGATTTGATGACGATGGAAGAGCGCTACCAAAGTCGCTGGGATAGACACATGGTGGTGGACTACTGCTGGACGATTAGAAGAGATCAGCCAGAGAAGAATTACAAGAGAAAGAGTTACAAACGCAAATTTTTGCCCGATTAAATTCAAGAAGATGTACGGTCATTAATAAATTAACATCTATTTGATTACAGTATTTTTAATCCTAATATGTGATTCAAGTTTCTTCTCATATGCAATAAATTGTTCGTGCAAAAAAAACCTGCTTTACTATAAATAACGCAATAGGATGATTCAAAATTACTTCAGGGCATGATGATAGGCGTGATAAAATGGAAATTATTTTATAATATTAGTTATTGATATTACGAAAAATCTGTAGCATTTAGAGCTAATCTGATTTCAGATTTGAATTCAGTATGCTCGAATTAGGTAGGAAAATGTACTTTTGTCAATTCACCAAATACAAACTTCCCCAGTGAATTATTTTTCCCAAATTAGAGTCAGCCTAAGGTCAGCGCCCGTTAACTCAGTAACCTCAAAGCGCTACGTTGAAGTTAAGCATCATTGGGCCTTGTTAGCGCTTGGAAGAGAGACCACCAAGCTGACTTATCCCCCCTTCCTATAACTTTGCCTTAGAGAAAGGGTGGAAAAGAGGGGGCAGTTGATGTTCGTAAATCTTGAAATATACTTTAGATAATAGTTGACCAATAAGGAAATGAAAATATTAATAAATTATCGTATTTACCTTATTGAGTCGACTTTTGGAAAATTCTCCATTGTGCCTGAATTTGTTAATAAAAGCCCCCTTTTGTGTTGAAACTTCAATTTCAGGAATATAATACATTTTCAGCCCTGATTGAAAGAGGTCTGTCAAAGGGCGAAAATTAAGGAAAAAGATGCTAAGAGTCGTGTGTTTGGAAACAAGAAGAGATTAAATGTAAAGCAAAGAGTAAATAAATTATCAGTAATTTTTTCAATGCTGAGAATCCAAAATTTATCTATGATATTTTAAGACTCCATTTTAGAAGAAAAAGAAAATTGGTATAATTAGCATAGAAATAATATGGAAAGAGAGAGCTAGACAAAGGTAGATAAACGGAGAGAATCACACTACTGAAAATAAATGATAGGCACTGCAGTATCAAATTCTATGAATTCTAGATACTGGGGCTGAAACACCATATAAGAAACTTAAAGTTCTACTTTTCCAGCATGTGACATTAAAATGTTTTTTTTTGTATTGTGTGCAGGTGGTTCGAGATGGAAGTGAAAAGAATGGAGATCTCTGGTCTCCTGCGTGCCGGCCACAACAAGTCAGACATCGCCAAGTGTCTCAACGTCAGCCAGATGATAGTCCACAAAGTCGCCGAGAGGCTTAGGAACGGTGAAGACCTCAAAGATCGTTCTTGTTCAAGCAGATGTTAAGTTAATGAGAAAAACCTTTGAAAGGGATTCGAAGCTCAAAATGACTGCGCTCGGGAAGAAGAAGAATATCTCGGTGGGCAGGGTGACTAGGGCCATCATGGAGGAGGGCGGCGTGAGCTTGAGATGCGTGGAAAGGCCTCTGCTCGCCGATCGTAATCGAGAATAGCATCAGGAGTGCTCTCCTCGCCTTCTGAACGACTTGTAGAGTCATGGAAAACCTTCATGGTCGATTCAACCATCAACAAGCCGAACGACCGCGTGGTAAGCTTTGGCCAGGACATCTCCGAGGTTCGCTATGTATCCACGACCTAGCATACGATGCCCGTGATGATATTCGGCGTCATGGCTTCGAATGGAGATAATATGCTGCCGATCTGGTTCGCGTCCGGTTTCAGGCGAACCGCGGCCAATTAAATGGACATGTTGGCTAGAAGATTCCTGCTCTGGGTGAAAAATATCCTGAAGGAGGACTACTCCTTTCAGCATAAGAGTCTCTACCCATACAGACTTTAAAAGTGGTTGCATACGAACATGAACTTCTGGTTGAAGGACTTCTACCCGCCGCAGTCGCCCGACCTTAATCTCATCGAATGCAAAGTGAGGGCGCTTGTCAAGGGCAAGGCCTGCAAGGCCAGCCACATCAATGTCAACGAGCTGAAGTCCTCCATCAGCCACTTGTGGGCCAGCATGAGGAAGAACTTCGTCTGCAACGTGTGTGCGATCTTTAGGTCTCGCCACCGATAGCTGCCACATTGGTTAATATTACTATTTAAACACATATTTATATGTTTAACAATAAAACGTGTCTAAATGCATCCAAACTACCATTGCATCCTACTTGGACTATTTATTATCAGATAGCTGTCAAAAGAAGGGATCCATGGCAACAATGAGGACAGATAAGATAGACACACAAAGTCGGTAGAGCTTGAGTTAGTAGTCACAGTACTCAAAAGTGGGTATAGGTTTTCAACTGTAAATGGGTCATTTTTAGATGCAGCTCTCGAGTGACCACAAAAAAGCATTCATAACGATCATAAGAAGTTTTGTATTGAATTAAACCAACTCTCTATATATCAATTCAAGATATACAACACGGTTTTCGAAATAAATAAATCGCGCTTTACTTATTTGCATGATATTTTTCATAAAATAGCTGAAGAAATATGACGCAAACCGAACCTTAGACGTGGTCGACTTTGATTTTCATTTGTGTAATGTTCGACATTGGCAACTGGTTAACAAATTCGAAGATCAAGGTATCCGAGGAATGTTGCTCACTGGTAAACGACTGGCGTGCAGGAACAAAACACTTATCAAGGGATAGTGATGTAGACGACAAAACTTTGTGTAAAGTTTCAAATTTCGCTGATATAATATGATTCTAGAAGGAAAAGTTGTTAGAATATCTGACTGAGAGAATATTCAACACTCGACAATTTAATTTAAAAAGAAATATATAGCGTAGCCCCACGGGTGGGTGAAAACATTCCCTTGTCCTATATTATATACAGATACCTTCTTGGCTTGGATGAGGAACGCACCCCAGGCGTACCCGATGCACTCGATACAGTGTCGAGGCTGCATTTCAAAGCTGCATTATGTAGTTAAACATATAATTTACAGTGACACTACCAATATGTTTAGAAATCACTTAGATAAGAATTTTTGTGAGATTGAGAAATTAGAGTTTAAGGAGATTGACGTGAATGTACCGACTGGTCTTTGCTGGCCCTTACGAACTTAAATTACTGGTTAACACAAGGGACACAATTACGTTTGTCTGTTTCTGCACCAAACAAGGAAAAATACTCGTGTTCGAATCGATACACATAGAATCTCCAAACTAAGAACTTTTGGGGTGAGCTGATAACAATAGGTTATTTTCAGTTCCTTAAAATGCC